>JARJEC010149796.1:0-13798 GCA_030264575.1 Tachinus sp. AB-2021 | reverse complement strand
ATGAGAAATGAGAATTGAATATGAATCAAAATTTACAGGAGAAACAGTTTATTTCTAAATAATTAATTTTTTGCTAAAAATAATTTTTTATATTTTGTTGTATTTACACGTATATGAATTATAATTACATTAATCATTTTTCTAAATTAGTTATTATTTTATGGCTATTAAAAATTTTGGAAATGTATTTTTTTATACTCATTTCTAGTTATTTTTCTATATAGCCAGAAAGGAAGGTTTTATTAAAAAGGAATATACATCTAAACATTTTATTTTAAGACTTGATTTTTAGTTGACACATAACAAAATATTACATAAGATATACATACATAACACCTGTGCCAAATATATTTCTTAATAATAAATTAGTTATGACGTATTAATTTTTATAATACAAATTAAAACTAAATGTAATACTAATCAAACCATATGTAAAATGTTTTACTATTTTAATTTCTATTATGATATGAGATATGGTACTATATTTAGAGGAAGCAGTAAGAACCAATCAAAGTGTTTATAAACCAAAAACAAACCATTAGAATATTATTTTAATATTAACTTTAATGCTTTGTGCCGAAAAGTATTTAACAAATTTTGAAAATAAATTTTTAAATGTAGCCCAAGTTGAAATTAAAGTATGTAAATCAAATCAAATAATTTGTTAACGGTTCCAGCTATCTTTATATATGAATCTATAAAGTTTATTTATAAATACAAAACTAATTTTACTACATATCTAATACATAATTCATATAATATAATCTTAATATGTACGCTATAGTCCTAACACTTGTATGAAAATGTTTAATTATTTACCGAAAGATATAAAAATATCTCAAACATATTCTTTTGTTAAGAAAAAGGTTTATGATCATTTCTATGCACTACAGCAATTTTTATAAGAAACAATTTTAATTATGCTTTGTAATTTAAAATTTCAAATTGTGTTTTGTCACTAATTTCTATACATATTTTGTATACAGTATGTATGTAATAGTATGTTGTAAAATGGTATAATAGTAATAGTATGTATAAAAATAAATGAATATTACCATTATTAATAAAATCATATCAAGCTATACTATACTAATCTATATATCCTACTGATGCTAAGAAGACCGGTACAAACTGCATGTCAATAGAAAGAAGTTAGTAAAAAAATGAGTATTTTAAACATTTAAACTTTATTATTAAGTTTGTTTAATATTTGGAAAGTGTATTTTTGTATAGAAAATAAATAATATATGGTAAAAAAAGGTATACAGTATATTACATATATTATTGTCTATAAGCCATGCAATACTTTGCGTTTTTACTGCATGCAAAATAAATAAGACGGATTTTTGGATAAAATTGGCTTTAAATAGAGTAAGCTATTATTTTGAATATGTTAAATAATAGATATATTATCATATTAACTTGGTTAATTTGAAGTGAACTGAAGCAAAACCAGAAAATCGTACAGATATAGCGTTGAGTTACTTATATGCAAATTTATTTAAAACTAAACGGCAATATTTTCCAAATGCAACAGAATAGAGCATCTTATTTTAAAAAACATTTCAATAGGAAACTAAATAACTTAAAAATTTGAGCACTAGTCGTCGTTCATAATTTTAGTTAAAAAGGCCGGATAGAAAGACTATTTGTTCTGCTATTTTACTATTACATTGTGTTGTAATACATAAAAAGTGTGACCAGTTGCCATTAAAATATAGTAAAAATATATATATATATATATAATTTAACAGATTGGGAATACATAGAACCCTTTATATATAAATAATTTAGACTTAAATAAATAATATGAAAATTTATTGTAATACACTATATGATATACGTGTTTGCAATTAAAAAATGCACAATGCAGCTTTCATTTCTGTTAATATTTGTACAGTGATATTTTGATCTATACTTTTTGATAGATCTTGTTTTTAAATTTTATAAATAAAATTACAAAATAATAAAAGATTAAAATTAATTTATTGTAGTAAATTGTAATATTATTATGAATCATCATATAGTAACGTTTGCCACTATTATGAAAAATTATTTATTAAATCATATTTTCTAAAGGTCTTATACGTTCGGAATTTTTGCAGCTACATACTTTAACTTTTGATTTTGTGGGCTGTACTATTATAGGTAGACAATGTTGCCAAATAATCGGGCTTTGCATAATCCGTCAAGTATACAGTTAAAACCGTGAGCCCTCTGCAGTTAAATGTGATAAGCTAAATCTGTATTGCGATATATGACCGACTTACGAGTCCCGGCAACATTTTGTAAAACGATTCAGAGTACCTTTATCAATCATATCTCAACTTTATAGACGGTTGTTTTTAGGAAGCCCGCTGTAGGTTTTGTAAAACTTCCGTGGGCTTAGTAGTGAATGTAAAATATAGCAATTTTGGCTTCGCAATGATGGATTATATATATATATATATGTATATGTGGATGTGGATATACAAGAACACATTTTTTAAAAATATCCTTAGAATAATTATTCCTTTTCTTCAAATTATTCAGTTTTGTTTTTTCTTTAATTTAAAAATGAGGGATTTTTTATAGTTTATATGTATATCGCAATAAAATTATTCTGTTATTACACAACATATATTTATCTCAAAACATAAATATTATATTTTTTTATGTGTTTAATAAAATTGCAAATGTACAAATTTTAATTTTAAATACAACAAAAGTATTACCGTTCTAACCTATCCTTAGCAATTTATATTTTTCCAACTGTGTTATTCTTGTTATTAATCCTGCTCGTTTATGATCGGTCATAAAATGTTTTATTGTCGGCACATAAATATATGCATATTCACTCAACATTTATTGAATTTAATAAGCAACCATATTAATAAAAATATGTAATTATTATTACTCGTGAAGCAGTGGAATATTTATATTTCTAATTGTTAAAGTTACTAAAAAAATAATTTCACTTGTAATGCAAAATTATGTGCTTACTAATATTTGAAATGATAACGCGCTCTAATAAAGCTTTTCGATTTAAACATTTGTATTGTGTTGGGGTCCGGAGAGGAAGATGCTGGGGTTCGGAATTTCAAATAGTGTGTTTACTTAAAATATTTTTGACGTTTGTTTGGCAAGCTTTTCAATTAAAAAGAAAAAAGTTTACAACTTTGGAAGCTTGCTTCAGATAAAAAATTGATAAAAGTATAACTATTTTGAATATTTTAAAGATTGAAAAAAATCTAAGCTTTTTTGACAAATCTCACAATATTTGACATTTATTACAAATAATATTAATATTTATTTAAGATTGAAATGTGAATTTGAGCAAAAAAAAAACAATATTTTCCACAAAATTTGTTGCATCATTTCAAATTTTTTATCAACAATCCAATTATATATTACCTCAATAATCTCTAATTGTCAGATGAAATATTTTAGTATCAACTTTTATAGTCAGATGAAGATACATCAACAACAACAAAATATGCCAGGTGGATTACTAATGTATCTTTGTCACATCTATACGTACACAAATTGGTTTTTGTATATACTTTATTTTTTAATATTATTTGGTATTCCAAAAACATTTAGTAATCATTGTACAAGTTTTCAAATATTTCTCTTTCTGCTTGTTGCGCAAAAAAATTTTGTTCTTGTAATATCGTAAATTTTACGTACATTTTTTTCTTTGAATTTTTTTTTAAAATTTCAATTTTATTATAACTCAAAAAGTGCAACATTTTATAACATTTTGCTACTTTTATCAACAATTATACACCTCCTGGAAAACTTTTTTATTATACATATCTCAAAAATTTTTGCAAAAAAATTTTTGCGTGGCAAAGTTTTTGTATCTCATGGCTTCATTTTCAAGTTCAAATTTGTATGTGCAAAATATACAAGACATTGTTATTGAAAGAAACAGTTTTTTCTATCAGTGCAGTGTCACTAAACGTTACAGATTACGTCATTTTAGTCATTATATATAGGAGTTCTTTAGGAGATTATTTAGGAACGACATTCACGTTTTGGCGATGTGTTCCAGTCGTCTCGCCCATCTGACCTTCTCGCTTGTATTTTTTGTTTTGTGAAATTTTCTAAAGTCCCGGGACTTCAGAGGGCGGTGAAAATGATTTAATGTGTGGGGTACATTAATAGAAAAGAATTGCCATTTGCTGTACATTTTTCAGAATTGATCGAAAACTATTTGAAGATGTTTTGAGTTTCAAAAATAATTAATTTAAACAGATAGCATAATGTATAATATATTTTAATCTTAATAAATTAGCAATTACAAACAAACGAACACTCTTTATTTCAAACTCGTGCGGTGCATAATAGAAATAATCACTGTTAAAGAAGTGAGCAATGATTAAACGTGGCTAGTAATAAATACATACAGACAATTTGAGGCAACACAAATTAAGCATATTTATAAGACCATTGTTATCAAAAGTAATACAATGCAATAAATTTATCAATTAAAAAAGTTAGTTTGCGATCTCAACTAAAACTAATAGGATTCATGAAAAGTGGTTATTTATTTTAAAAACTTAATAATTTTCTAAATCAAAATTTAATTTGCTTTGAAAATGGACCGTTTGTATTTTTATAAATATATAGTTTGCTTACATTCTGTTTACTTTATTAAATTTAATTTTATAATAAAATTTCAAAAAAGAAAATTATAAATACGCACAAATGAATATTACTTTTTAATCGTATTCAATGATATTTAAAATTTAATAGCTGAACGTACTAAATATTCCGGTTGGCAGACACGGTACACACTTCGTTAAAGTAATCAGTCAATCCGAGTCTAATATTTTTTGGATTAGGAAATATCATGAACTAATTGACAAGTATACAGCAGTCGTAAAATGAAATAAATCGGCCGCGCAATTAGGAAGTGGATGCATGCATGCATATAATTGACAATTTTCCGAATCTGTCACCGGTCCTGAATAATATATGCACCGGTGCGCGGACAAGGAGTAAATTGAAATAATTACATAATTTACGATCCGTTCGGCACAGGTATGGCACATTACGGCACAGTAAGAACCGCCATAAATCTCCCATTTAATCCGCGCGGATAAAATAATTAGTTCACACATTAAAACGCACGTTAATTAATATGAAATTAATGCGAGCAGATATGGAATTAGCGATACCATTAAATGTGATGATCAGTAATTATAGTTAATGCACATACACATTTTTTAACCAATAACTTTTATGCATGCCGTTGTGTAAGTGGGGAGAAATACGAGGCTCATTAGAAATGGAACTGTTTAGTTGTAATTTGCTTGCACAGGCCCAACTTTTTACGTCCGTCCAATTTAAATTATACGCGCGCTCGATGTAATTAGACGCGATAAATTATTAATAAGGGAATATAAATTACAACCTTATTAATTATATCGTTCGGAAAGAAAAGTGCAGCTAATGGTGCAATTTGTACTGACACATTTGGTTGACTCCCCAAGAAAAATCAACAAATCACGTGGCGCGAATGATTATTTATTACTTATATGCTCGTTTGCATTTCAAAATGGGGAGAAAACACCCATTTCGCATTAAAGTGTTTTAATAGCTGCAAATTTACTGCGTTCAATTTAGCCGAGCAATCAAATACACTTCCGTAACATGATAATTTAATATTTATTTTTAATGATAGCCATTAAATGTAATAGTATGATCAATGTTGTATCAAATATGCGTGCAAGAAATATCAATTATTTTAAATATGTTACTTGCAAATAAAGTTCCTTATAAATTAAATATTTATTACAAAATGTGTTTATTTTAAATTTCATAATATCATCCATTATATGAATTATATAAATAAATTCTTGCTCCAAACATAAATAAAACATCCGTCGTGGATAACTGTCATGGAATATAATTAATAATTACGACGTATTATACAGAGTAGTCGAGAGCACACGTCCACCCTATTTAAAAATTTGTTTTCAACTTTATGAGATAGTAATATTTAAAAAAAACGTTAAAATATAACCTGCAAAATATACAAATGTAAATAAAAATTTTAATTTCGCGGCTCAGATCAGTGCGTCGCTTAAACAAAAAAGATTATTTTAAAGCAATGTTTTCCATTGAAGGCTGATTGGAAAAAAGTTAATTTGTATTTTTTATTAAAATTATTTTTTATTAAAAATTCAATCTTAAACACAAATATTTATATTTCACCTCCTTGTACAAATTATTCAGTACAGCAGAAGTAGGAGTAGGAGTAGGAGACGACAATAAAAAATATTATCGTATTATACGATTCATAAAAATACATTATAAAAATATTCCGAGTCTCAAATTATTTATGAGCACATAAAAATTTTTATACAAAATATCTCAAAAAATAAAAATCAGAAAAAAAAAACTTTATGATTCTACATAAAAAAGTGCAATTAAGATATGTTAATTTCAATAACCAAAGAAATAAAAAATGATCCATATTAGAAAACGCCTAATTTAAAAAATCACATTTTTTGAAAAATAAAAGAAATATCCATTTACTACCAATAGACTAATCTTGTAAGTTTAGCTGAAGACCGTATGAGAATTGTTCTATCATTTTTAGTTTTTGATATAGCTATATAATAAGCACGCAATTTAGCCACCCTGTACAAGAACTGCTCTCTGAATGTTCTCAAAAGTTCCAAAAACACATTGCCTCAGCTTGGCAATTTGCAATTAATACAATTTATAAAGTAGTCCAATATCATTACGTTTTATACATATATCGTAGCGTCACTAGATTATATTTTAAGGTATTATGATGGATAAACCAAATTATAACTGCTGCAGTAGAAATACAAAAATTTTCACATATTGTTTGGCATAAATTTCGTATTAAAATTATTAGTAAAAATATTTATATAGCGGGAAACTAAATATAAATTGTATAATGTAAAATAATTTTTTTAAAATAGCTTCTTAAATGTTTACATTTTCTCTAACAATATTCTACAGTCTTTATCCGATCACAAAACAAGTTTTTGTCAAAATAGACGGCAATGACAACTTTTACTATACTTCTTCATCACACAAAAATCTTTGTCCGCGTAAGAAAATTATGAGTTTAAGGAATAAGTGGAATCAGAGAGTGCAAAATTAGGCAAATAACGTAGATGTAAAATCAAATTGAATTTTAATCTGTAGATTTTATCCATAGCGTTTTTGATTCAGAGTAAGCAAATCGTGACCCCAATCTCCAATACTTCAGTTAAAATATTCCAAGTAACCTCTTTTAAGAAGTATATAATTTTAGCAACTTTGTTCAATCTATCTTTAATAGTCAGATCATGAATTTTTGTTAACTTTCCAGTTGTTGTGACACTTATCGGCGATCTGGTGTTAGATGGACGTACAAATGCGTTTACAGTGCCACCCGGATTTTTATTTGATGCAACAAGAGTGGATAGTATTTCCATATCGCACCTGGACAAGTTTGGAGCACGACGCCTTAGTCAAGGGCTTCAAACGTCTAAGTGCCATATGGGCATTCCTCTCAAATTTTACAAAAAAAATTATATTATGTATTTTGTATTTATTTTGTGGGTTATATTTGATATTTAAATTGTTTGACATTTTGGAAAAGTGCATCATATGTCATGAATAATTATGTTATTGTTTTTTTTTTTTTTGATGCGTTATTTTGTAACAAAATATAAAGAAGCTTTTTTTTAATTATAAATGTGCACTTTTGAAAAGATATTATTGTTATTGACATTTCGGAAAATTTTCAGTCCAAACTAACTTTAATTTTGATTAAATTATGATATTTTTGAACGACGCCAACCCCAACTAGATTGCAATCTACAAGAAGTTTTTTTTACGTGGTTCGTCAAGTGTCCCTGCGCTACGGTCCTAATGGTCCTATTGTGCACTTCTGACATTTTACACCTTTAGTAGTCTCTTCTATATATAAAGTCCAGGAATTGTAGCCAAGCGATTTTATTAGTTCCTCTTGGGCTAGCATATGTTTGCCAAAGTGAACCCAATCTATGTATGTGCTTGTTGAGATCACGGTGTTCGGTAATCATACCCGTGAGCCTCCGCAGCTTGGTTCGACTCAATTGCGATATTTCTTTTTGAGTATTTTGTGTTGGTTCTGTTAGGAATAATCTTGTGTGATTCATCCCCTGACAGTTTTCCACAAGTTATTGTGTTCCTTTGCAAGTTTGTGTTGCATTATTTCTTTTCCGGTTTTGTGTGGAATCCCGAATGTGTGTCCTCGTCAAATAAATATCCCAGTTGTTCCATTTTTGGCTAGCTGGTCGGCCTTAAGGTTCCCTTCTATACCTTGGTCTTTTGGTGTCTATACCAGGCATACTCTGTTGTTTGTGGCCAGTGCCTCTAAGCTATCTATGCAATCCAAGATCAGTTTGGATTTTATTACTGGCGATCGTAACGCCTGTAATGCTGCTTGGCTGTCGGACATGATGGTAATTGGTCTGTTGAATTGAACTACCGACTTCATAATGTTCCTGGCACACTATTCAATGGCGGCCACTTTCGCTTAGAAAAGTGAAGTATATTTACCCAGGAATTGCGTAAATTGCTCCCCTCGGTGTTTGCCTTCATATATTCTAGCTCCAGTGCCATTTTGGTTTTTGCCCCCATCTATGTACCAGATGTTTCCTTGCCCTGCGCACGGATAGTCTTCTTTTGACCAGTCGTCTTGCCATAACCCAACTTGAACGCTACAAATTGAAGATAACCAGAACGGGCTACGTGCCACGTAATGAACATAAAATGATGGAGATTCTGCAACGATTAAAGTGTATGGTTATCTCTCGCGGAAGTGACGCGAATTAGCCACCAAGATCATACAATTTCACTGTGCTAGATTTTTGTGGGTTTTTATGAAGTTGCTAGTCTATGTCAAAAAGCCACAATCGACCAATGCCTTAAAAGCCAATATAACCCAAGCCATTGTTTTAAATTTAGCCAGATCTATGCGGCATTGAAAGTTGAACCTTACCTCTTGTTTATCCCATTCAACATCGACCTGTTCTTGTTGAAAAACCCTATACATATCCATTCAGTTGATGTGAATAAAAGTGGCAATATATAATAAGGATTTGAGAAACTTAATAACCCCACGATTCACATTTTTATCTGTTGACAAGAAACTATTAGACAGACTGTATACTTTCAGTATAGGATAGCCTACTATAAAATCATGAATTATTTAAAAACAATAATTTCCATTATCCCGTCTTCGTATATTATAAATATGGCATAACGAATACAAAAAGAATTGTATATACAAGTAAAATTAATCAAATACTGTTTTACTTAATTAATGTGACATTTTTTTACTATTCTTATTTTATTATTTGTATTTGATGGAGTTTATTCATCTGTAAATCGATCAAGAGCTCCTTCAGCCGACTGTACACATACATATACAATTATCGAATTAAGAATAGTTAGTCTAGAGATTTGCATCCGATAACTATAGCCCTATTAATTATTTCCAATGGCAAGTGATGCTGCTTGGCTGCCATTACGGCGTTTCTGGATTTTATATTATTGTAAAATACATTTTAAGTTTTAAGTAAATTAATGTAGTGCTATTACCTGAATATGTTATCGGTTGGCGGAAGATTGGTCATTATTTGCAATTCGAAACTCGTGGCTAGCTCACAATGGCGGCACGTGTTTTCCGCCACAGAAAAACAAGCAGACAATAATAGAGCAGTATTGACTTTCATCTTGTGACGTGTGCTTTGCGTTATTGTTTGGTGTGCGGTAAACAATAGAGAGAATGTGTGTGTATGTGTAAGCCAGTGGTGGGTAAAAGGGAGGGTTGCCAATTCCCGGGGGCTGAAAACCCTCTCTTAGCGTACACACATACACATACACACACCCACACTTGATGCATGGACCCCTAATCGCCTGCTAATTATTTACCTAAATATACTCGCACGAATATCGCATTACAGCTCTATATCATTACTGTGTGAAACGAAAATAAACTAATCAACTAAATTGCGGAAAAACAACAAGGGAATTCAGAAAAGTTGGGCCCAACCGTCAAACGTGTTTCATAATTCAGCATTACTAATAATTAATTTATAAAATAAAGTGAATTTAGGAAATTAGAACTGTGAATTTAACATGTGAGTTATTTATAACCATTAAAATATAAAAATAAATCAAATGGCACATAATATTTTCGGTGCAATATAAATACTAGATTTATTATTATTGGTTTTAATTCACGGTTAGACGACACCGGTAGACTTCATTAATTATTATAAATTGTCAACTAAATAGTATTCTGTGTATTAATGCGTTAAATTATAAATGCAAATTAGGTCTTAATGGTGTTTCTATACATTTTTCCTACAGAATTATTTTATTATATATAACCGGATGCTTTCTATTTCTTTATATACGGCTAATATATTATTAAACATATTATTCTAATCAATGTTTATGTTATAAAAATACCAAGATCAACATATAGGTGCAAAAAAATCTTACTCTTATTGATGCCAAAGTCAATATTAATAATTTTTTGAAAGTTGTTTCAATTTTATTACGATATTAACAATTATTTTATTATCTCTTTATTATCACGCATAGCGAAATTTTAAAAAGACAAATATATGTTACGCTGATATGTATTTACGGGAATTATCGTTATTTTTATAAACATTTTAGATTCTAATAAGAATGAGGAATATACAATTTATGCTGTAACATAGTTTTAGGTTGCCATTTCATACTAACTAACGTATGTATAAACGTTCAAAGCACAATCGGAGTTTGTGCCGTTTTCCACGTTATAAAACAAATTCCAACGAAAGGGTTGGTGATGCTTCTGAGTTTAAAATGGTTCACACCTTTTCTATCCCATTTTACGTTTTGAAAAATTTGACAGTTTTAATTCCGCAGTATGTAAACTTTTTCTACATTTTGTTGTGCCACTAAATTAATACCATTTTATGTTGAGAAGCATCACCAATTTAATTTTTCGTTTGTTTCAAATAAATCTGTTGTTTTATAATATGAAAAACTGTACAAATAGCTACCCTGTTTTATTCAACTTTTGTAGTCGCGTTCATTTTCTGGATAAATTTTGAAAAGTCGCATAAATACTATACAGGGTGTTCAGAATCGAGTACCATTGCCTGGGTATCTTTGTTCTTAATAAAAATTAGTTAATTTGGGTGAATTTTGCAGTTTTTGTGCTGATTCAGATGCACTTTGAATTTTTTTTTCTTCCAAAGATTGAATTGAAAAAAACTAAATGCGTTTATATAAAATGTTTATTTCCTTTATTATAAATTTTATCAAAAATGTTTGTAAGCAAAAAGAAACTGCACACTTTTGCCCTTTGATTAACGACTTCTATCTTTATTATTAAAAATAAAGATACCCATGCAACGTTAGTCGATTCTGGTCGCACTTGAACATCTAATAATTTTTTTACATATCCTACCAGCGCCAGCACAACCCATTAATAATTTTACATAAATCAAAACCATGTCTTTTTAAAAAATTGCAGCTTTCAAATTTATTAAATAAATTTGGCCATAATATTGACTACATATTATAGAACAGGTCAGTCATGCGTTTCGACTGCTCACAGTTCAAACCAGATGTTTTTTGCATCTGCAGATTACTGTACTAAATAAATTTTATAATATTTTTTTTAAAATAAGTAAAAGAGTGTTAAATTCCATCGTTTATATGATGGAACATTTGACTTGGAGAGGATATCTCTTTATGGATTATTTCAGCTGCGGCTTTAATTATTTGCAAGCAATATTAATTTTATTTTGTTTTTCATTGTTCTAGCACACTACGACTTGCTTAAAATATTATGTTATTAAGACCAATAGTAGCTGCGAAATCTCTTGTGTATTAAATATATTATGTAAGTGCCTTGTCTTTTCTTTAACTTTTTTTAATCATTTAATCTGTTCAACAGGTTCAACTAGGTACTGACAATATTTATTATTGTCAATATAGAAAAGTATATTTCCCATAGCAAATATTATATTTTCATCTTCTAGACAATGCCACTGATGTTCCTCAGGGAACAGCATAAAATATATTCAATACATATTGATACATGGCTATCACGGCTATTAAATCTTCTTAAATCTCTCATTGTTTGATAACAGCCTTTGCTAATTTTATCCACACTTTTAGCAAAACAAGAATACACGTCCAAAACATAGATTTTGATACGTGAGGTAATGGACAAGCTTGAAAATTTTTTTTTATTCATTCTCCTTTGTAGCTATTTCATAGCAAAATACACACAAAGTTACAAAGTTTCAAATCAAAAATAGCTATCAGTTGACTTTGTTTGAACACGAAGTGAACTAATAAAATAAAAATGTGCTGGTTTTATCAGCATCTGTTTGTCTTTTACATGAAACAATACACACATAAGGTGTTTGTACTGCCTGTTATCACAACATTCTTTCAATAAATTTGTCCATGTATTCCATGTAATTCTGATTTTGATAATACATCCATATTAGACATTGAACCAAGCTTTCATAAAAGAATAATTAATAAAATGTTATTTGTTAATGATAATTATACGTGTAATTTTAAAACAGATGTAACCAGTCTAAATGTGATCTATCACAATATTACCAAACTAAAAAATTAACGAATTCTGTTCTATCCATTTTATATACTAGTCTTTTATCGTTATTTTTAATTCGATCTTATATAATTTATTTATTATACGCTTTTAATAATTGGTTACATATGGTAATACATTTTTTAATTCGATTTTATTTTGTACTACTTTTATGTTTTCATGTTATCAACCTGGAAGGTCAAGAGTCTCCCCTTTTCTTTTAATAATAAATTTGTATGTATTCGTTGATATTTGTTAATTCAACAATGTGTTGTAGTTACATATATTTATGTATGCATTGTGATAATAGCGTTTTGCCTACCAAGTATGTTCGGTTTTTTAAATTATGTGTTTTTGTTTTAATTAATTAAGATTATTTTTGGTAAGTTTGTATATATAAAAAATAATTAGTATTAACATTCATTCATTATATTAATTGTAATTTGAGTACAAAAGAACAATGAGTAATGTCCAAAACGTTTACCACAGATAAGATATAAATAAAAAATTTATTTCACAAGTCCTAGGAGCCGTGTATTAATCCCTTTTCTCTATCTATTGAAGGATGTTGAATATTTTTTGTTTTACTAGAATAATATGTTGGCAGGGATAATTATTCTCTTTCCCAATTCTACAAAACATACCAGGATAATATTTTTAGTCGTTTTCTTTTTTTTTTGTTCTCATTTATAACATTTTTTGTGAACTGCTTATTTACTTTTAGTTTTTTTTCAAATATAAAATGATTTGTAACTTCTCTTAATTGTGAAACTAATTCTGGTGGTGTATAGTCACAATCTAACTGACGGACGACATTACAAAGGCTATAATATATGTAATGCACTAATTTCACACACTTGATTTTGTTATAATTGTTGCAAAATCTAAAACTTTTTCATTTTATTTAGACAATCCTTAATATATACGGTAAGTAATCAACTGCTCTGAAACAAGTAATGTACTTGTCAATATACTTATATTAAACAAATAATAAACACAGCAAGTAAGTCATTGGATTTTAAAACAGCCTCCATCTTGATTAGATTTTATCTCAAGAAAACGTTATGTGATTGCACAGCAATCAAGGCAGTAAAAACAGTACCATTTTCAATTTTGTTTTTTATCGATTAGAGCGTTATCTATTACGCAATAAAAGTTACTTATTTT
>JARJEC010149767.1:0-11003 GCA_030264575.1 Tachinus sp. AB-2021 | reverse complement strand
TATATATAATATTATGTTTATTAATAAAAAAAACAAAATTTTTTGCATTGTTATTTAAGCTGAAGCAAACAATTGTGTAAAGAATAAAAAATTTAATAAATCGATAATAAAAATAAATCTGTTTTTTATATACATCTGGCAACACATTGTATATATCATATGCCAGCCAGATTGAAGAGACACAGAAAAGTGAATTGACTTGTTTTTTGTTCGGACAGAAGCAATGAAATAAATCTGTTATAACCTCAAAATATGGTAGATAAATTCAGAAGAAATTAATAGGTTTATTTTTTATCGATTACATTACTTAATAATTTTTAAGGAATATTTAATTTTTTTAAACAACGTTTATCAAATAAATATGAACAATTTTATTAGATGTAGATTTTTTTAAAACTTTTTATGACCAAAAATATTTTACGTTTAGAAATTGTACAATATTTTATATAAAATAGAACGTAGAAATTTAATAGTTTCCAAAATTATGTGATCCACTTGTTGCAATTCATGACAAACTTACTAAACTAAAATTTCGGGAACTATTAAATATAAATAAATATTTGCAGCCATATTTGCCGCTCTCATCAACAAAATAAAATGCTCACAATTCAAGCTACTATTATATTAAATGTGATTATATTAGTACACTTTGTTTTGATTTGAAATTATGTAATTATATGCTTTAACTATTGGAACAGCATTTTTAGATGTTTTCTATATATATTATATTATTATTATATTTATTTTAAAATAAAACTAAATTATCGATGATTCAGCCAAGATATCGATAATTTAATTCCTAACGCCAGTTTTTATTCTAAATCCTTTTTCTTCAACAATTGAATAAAAATTGGCATATATTATTGATAAGTATTACATTATTAATTTAGTGTGGGGATTATAATATAGGTTAAAGGTTTGAAAGTTCAGCAAGCACTAGCAATACACCAAAAAAAAAAAAAAATTGCACAAGAGTGATTTGTCAATAATTTTTCAACGATTGGTATAAATTTTTATTACATAAATGATATTTAACGTGCCACAATTCCCCACTTGTTTAGCAAACGCATGATTGTTTTTCTTTATTTTTTTTTTGCTTTTTACTGCTTTACTTATCTTTGTAATCTGATCATATGATTTGTATAATTTTATTTTTGATCGTTTCCTTTCGTTGTATAACAAATTTTGTCCATTGTACAACAATTCAAATCAATACTAATCGCTATGCAAAAAAACAAGTTTAATTAAAAAATGTGGTTATGTTTTAGCTTTGGAAGATAACCCTTGTATATTCTTTTATGTCGATTCTATAAACTAAGTTGTAATGTGAATTACTTGTAATGTAAGTTTATGCAGCAATAAAGTTGCTTCATGTTACAATATATTCTCTTATACACTTTATTTCTCCCGATTCATTAAATAGACGAATTTTTACACATTTAACTAATTAATTTTGTAAAAATTCGCCTATTTGTTTTACACCTTCTTTAGTCTATCTAAAAATGGCTGTTCCAAATGTCGGTGGTGGGTCTTGATACTAACATATTGTCTCGAATAATTTTTATTGTGTAATTATTTTTATTTTTACTTTATTGCACATCATATCATAAAAATGCTTTTAGATCTTAGCTAGTCCCACTATCTGTATATGTTGCTACAGCCTTTTTAGAAATTCTATAAATATTAAAATCATTTTGCATTAGCTTTTAATTGTTGATTGATATGATGACTAAAACGCTTTTGAATTATGGATAAACTTGTAAATGATATTGTATTAAGGTAAGATTTACATAATATTTAATTTTGAAGCGGTATTAACAATTCTACAAAAAGTAAAAAACATTTTTATTGATGTAAGAGGCGGTCTTTGGTCTAGTATTTATGGAACCTTCAAAAATCCTGCTCAAATTAAAATATTTATTTATGAAATATCAAATTACTATCTTTTTTCATTCCATCCACTATACCTTTGCTCACAGATGATATCCACTGTTGGATTATATAGTACGCCCAAAAAATTTTTAATTTTACTAGGGTTGTGTAATTTACTCACCAGATTAGACCATTACAGAATGCCACATGTATGTATATTATTCTTACTTTTTCTGGAAAATTGGGCCAACGAACAGAAATAGTCAGCACGTGAATATCAAGCAGTAAAAACGTGCACAGAGGGACATGCAAGCCTGTTTTAAACGGCAAATACTGTCTCTTGCATACCGTTAGTTGTAATGCACAAATTTCTTTAAATGCTTTGCCGTAAACGTTCTCAAGCCAGTTGAGCGAGACGAGATTATACAGTTTAAAATTTCAACAGCTAACCAACTGGTTTACACGTTCTTTTATTGCTTTACGCTCTCACTGGCGTCGCTATAGATGTGGCTGTTTATAATCTGTTTTTGTTTTTAGTTAGTTTTAGTTAGTACAGGTATAAAAGATGACAGAGACAGAGCAATTGTGTCTTCAAACATTTAACTCTAAACTTTGAAAATGCTGCGAAACCTCTTGGCGAGAGTCGGAAACTTTCTTAAGCAAACTGTACGCGTATGTACATTTCTCTCACAAACTTCACGATTGGCGTATATTTTACCAACTAATTGCAATATTGAGGTGTCAGACCTCAGGATAACATGCATATACTGTATTCACTTAACTTCCCACGCCTGCGGAACCGGTCTTTTTCTTTGTCTCATATTAAGCGTCCTTTTCTATCGTTGCACAAAAATCAATTCCACAGCTTTGTTGGTTGTATTATAGTTCATCTTCAAGTTTTTAAGATCTCCTAAGACAATGTTAAGCCATATTGGGCGATTTACTAAAAATTGCATAAAACCAGGTTGCGTGCAGGCTTTTTGTTTTGTATTTTCTGTGAGGATTGATGTATCTTGAGACTTCGGTTCCTAACATGGTCCCTTTCCTCAAACTTTTCTAAAACTCTTATAGTATTCTCATTACTTTAGGGAGTCCAACATTGGATTCTTACCAAATAATCTAGAATACATGTTAATTAAGCATTTTAAAAAATATCAATCAACAATTAAGAATAACTCCAAAATGTATTAATTATGTAAATTTCTATCCTAGGTTATAACGGTGTTACGTGTTTTAGACTATTCACATAATGTGTATACTTGCACTAAATGGTGTGGTTCTTAAAAATTATATCCAACGTAACTATATAAAGATTTTATATACAATTTCAGTCTCACATTCGGCCTCAAATACGATATACGAATCAACGAAGTCAATCACACTGCAACAATTCGAATCATCACCAGAACACGCACCATTAATCTATTCGGAAGGCGAAGCTCCTCTATTAACAAATGCAGAAGAAGCGGATGACTCTGAATTGGCAACATCACCTCCGTTTGTTAAAGCCCCTTTAGAGGATCGATCAAAATACGAAAAGCTGATGCAGAATACCTACGATATAAGTTCCGAGAATTCATCCCACGATGAATCCGAAGTTCCGATCAAGGAGAAATTGAAAAAAAGGAGAAAAATTAAAAATTTACCCGAGAAATTGCATTCCGTTTATAAAACGGTCGAATTGCCAATTGTGAAAAATTTGCGGGCGGAACGTTTAAATAAGAACCAAAGATCAAAAACAAACAAGGAACCCGATATAGATTCTGATGATTCTATAGGTTCCGCTAGTGATTTGCGTGAAGCTGAAGAAGCCGAAAGAATTAATAAGAATGATAACGAAACTATTAGCGATGTGCGGACTTGCGGTTCATCTGCGTATCATGCAGAATGCGAAAGCATGGCAACGCACGAGGATGATGCAACTAGTCGCATGATCAGGGCCAAATTAAGGGAAAACAAACAAGAATTGAGTAACCACTCTGAAGATATGTTATTTGTTGGACACCAATATGGAGAGAAGCCTTTATTATTGGACGATGAATTGGATTCCGATTGTGAAATTAAATATGATAATCATAAATGGTCGATTGAAAAGAAAAGCACTGGATTATGGATACAACCATCCAGTAGTTTTGAGGAATCTGACGTTTTTGCCTTGGCTCCTTTCGATAAACGACAAGTACAAGTTAGAAAAGCTACAGAAATTATTGAGACTAAACTTGAGGAAACTCCAGTTGTATCGCAAAACCCTAGCCCAGAAGTTGCTACCAGTACGCCATTCGCTAAAACTGAATATTTTAATAATATTAAATTTCAAGAAAATGCTTTTAAACCGGCTAGTCTGAACCCATTTTTAAGCGATGATTTCATTCCTCCTAATACCAATGATGTCATACAAAGCACTTCGAATTTTGGAACTGTCACTGTTAATTCGAACATTGTTAATATTGAAATTCCACCTACGAAAGTTGAAACCAATTATTTTGTTATGCAAAATTTTAACAATTACTTCAGCGAATTTAATGCCAAGGAAAATATTTATGAGAATATAGATCTGCCTTTAGAACCGATTAATTATTCCGTTAATCAAACCATTAACGTGGATAAATTTTTCAGTCCGACCACCGAAGAAAAATACACAACTGCTGAATTTAAATTTGCACGGGATCCGCATTTTGCGCGTCAGACCAATTCCCTAGATAGGCGCTCGATCGGTATAGAAGGTTTTAAATTTGATAATCCCGAATCTAAATTAAAGAAGGAAAAGAAAAAGGAGGCGAAATTAAAATACGCCTTAATCGATGACGGTATTATTGATGAGTCTGATTTAGAATTAAAAAAGAAAGCTAATAAAAAGGCAGCTAAAAAGTCCAGCGGTAAAGTTAATAAAGTCCAAGGTGGTTTTAGTAATATGAGTTTCGAAGATTTTACATCGGACGAAGGAGAATGTCGCAATAATACTGTCATGCCTTTTGAAGTGTTGCGCAATGCTGAGGAAACTGAAAAGAAATTCGGCAGCGTAAAACGAATGAGTAATCCGTTTTCCTGAGGTATACCTAATAAATACAAAACTGTTACCTACGAGAACATTTTCAAGTAGTTTTTTATTAGGTATTAGTCATTTTTCATTGTGATGCATTTAATTTTTGTCCAAAATTTTATAGAACAATTAATTTTTAATATCACTAGAATTGACGTGATGATTTTTATATGAAAGAATTTATTTATTTAAGTTTTAGCTGCGGTAGAAACAGTATTTTTAAAGGTAGCAGGCTATGTTTGGGTTCCATTTGCAGACGATTTTAGATACGATGATATTTTTGGGCAGCTGAGCTGAGATAATAGCCTGGAATGCTTTTATCAAATACCATGTTACATTAATATGTAAGTACCTCAAATATTTAAATACTTATCAGATAATTAAATTCATTGTTAATAATAATTTCTTCTTATTTATAAAATAAAATCTATCAATTTTTCTGAAAAATTATTGAAAGATTTTGAAGGTCAAAAGTTTTTATGTTTTAAACGTCATCACAAAAATTCTATAACTGCTATAACATTTTATTTACAATTTCTACCAATTCAATCTCAACAAAATATTTTTTCTCAATTTTGTTGGTCAAGTTTGCCACGTAACCTTTTAGCAAATCTAATGCAAATATCACATTTTCTACATTTTCTGTGCGATTGAAACGATACCAATTGTACAATGGCTTATCCCTAGACTAGCTGTGGAAATATTTGACTGAAGATATTCAAATATGTTCAGTCAAATATTTCCACAGTAAAAACTTTTTAGAAGATCAGTATTTTACTTAACAAAATAATAATTTAGGCAAGTAACAGAATGGGGGGGGGGGTTGAGGAGTTAATTATAATTAGAATGTTTTTTTGTTGTAAGGGGTCTTCTTTGTAAATCACTAAACATACAAACTACTTTTTAATATTTTTTGAGAATCTTGTTATTAATCATAAAATTTGAATTTTGGGCACTAATGTAAAAGAGTGGTACGATAATAATAGCTGATATTGTGTTTAAAACCTAGTCCTTTTTACAGGATTTATAAATAATAATTGTATTTCAATAACATTTCTTACGTTATATTTGCGTGGAAATTCATCGTTCCTATAGACGAGCATTTTTGTTACTCTATAGTTTGTTGTAACCAAAATTCTTGTCTATTGGAACGATTTTTCCTTCATTATCGCTCAACTATTTTTTAGCTGATTTTCTAGTGTAAGTGATTTTCAGCGCAATAAGTATGTGAAAAAAATGTTCGCTGTTGGATATACATGTATTTCAACTGCATCAATTTTTCTTATCATTTGCTATCCTCATCCACTGTTTTCCACTATGATTCTGATATCATCACAAAAAGTATTGGAAGACCCCAGACGAGATGGATTTGGGGTCTTTCAGTACATTTTTTGGTTTCTTGAAAGAAGTAAGTTTATAATATACATACTTTCAAGCTCTTTGATGATGTTTAGTAGTATTATGTCTTCTGCAAATCTTATATGCCTTAGGTATATTTTGTCGATATTTATGCCTTTCTTATCCCAGGCTTCAAAACCTTTTCTATAGCTGCGGTGAATAGTTTAGAGGAGGTTGGGTCTACTTGTTTCACCCCTTCGATGAGATTTATTTAATTCTTCATTTATTTTTACAATAAAGATAGAGATCTACTAGAACAGTATATTAAAAAAAAATTGTATTGTCCAATACCATAAAGAACTTAGAACTCGACACTGTGGAATGCTTTATGGTAGTCAATAAATGCTATGTATCTATTGGGATGTTGTATTCTGTTGTCTTTACTAAGAGTGTTCGAATGGTTTGTAGGTGGTCCGATGTGCCAAAGCTTTTTCGGAAGCCCACCTGTTCTATTGGTTAGTAGAAATCCTGTTTTATTGTGAATCGTTTTGTAATAATTTGTATTATGAGCTTATATAAATGCTATAGTAAACTTATTGGGCGGTAGTTATCTATATTTGTAGTTGAAGCCCTCCGCATTTTTTTCTTATTGGCATCATATTGTATAAAAGAGAAACACACAAATAAAGAAAACTATATAAAACAGGATTCCTACCAACCAATAGAACATTTGGGTTTTTGAAAAATTTTTGGCACATCGGACCACCTACAACATACGTTTGATTATTAATACAAGAGCTTCTGATAGTATCTTCCATTTTTAACATTTTTGATGTCATCTTGTCCTCTCCTAGTCTTCATTTATTTTAAAGCATGAGTAATTTTCGATATCGTTAATTTTGGCAGTTCTTCAGTGTCTACGTTTCTAATATTCTTTGAGGATCTTGTTGATGTTTATAAGTGTTGATAAAATTGATGAACTTACACGATAATGTCTGTTCTGTTGGTAAGAACATTGCCTTGATAATATTTTAATTTACCTATATCTTGTTTCCCGTTAGAGAGTTTTTATTTGAGTACTCGTATATTTTTATTTGCTTCTATAGTTTTGATTATTTGAGTGATATAAGCTCTTACGTACCTTCTTTTTACTTTTTATTTATTGTATTGTACTTTTGTGAGTCACGACAAGTATTTTTCTCTCTAGTATTGTATCCACTGATTTTTAGTTTCTTTTTCAATTGCTACAGATTTTCTTAAAACTAAGTCTATCAGCTTGTGCAGAACAAAATCTGAAGCCAGTGATACCAAATTTTCAATTTGGCCAAAAACTAAGGCAGTTTTGCCGTGGCGTCATCTTAATATAATTCTGACAAATGCTTAAAGCTTCAACTATAAATTTTGTTTGCTCTGCAAGTGTCGACAATTTTTCTAGATTTATTTAAAAAAAATTTAAATCAATAATTTTTACGAGTTTTTTAACCTATTTTCTAGGTTGTTTTTTGTGAAATTTCAATTTTATTTATGACACCTTGTTATTCGACGCTTTGCATGTATTGGTTGGTGCAGCTTTATATTATTTTTGTTTTGTTTTTGATTGGGTTGGGAATCAAAATTCCACAATTTTTTGCAAATCACAATGAAGATAATATCTTCATTGTAATTTTGGTTGGGATATTTAAGTTGGTAGAAATTTTTATGATAATTTTTAAGAAATTTTATTTTATTTTTTAATTTTAATACAAGATATTTTGTGTTGGTCGACGCTTTGCAGCTTTTTAAAACTTTCATTTGATTTGGTTGGCATATTTTTTGAAATAAAATTATAATTCTTATAATTATCTGAAATGACAAATTCTGTTGAAAAGTAGAATTTTTTTTTCGATAAACTTTAAAGACTTATTTTTTTTGTTTCTCTGATAATTTATTATTACAATGGTTATTAAATATTTTTGAAACAACTTGAATATATACAAATGGCGATTATTAAAAAGTATTTAAATACTAAATAAAATGCATTTATTAATACTTAATAGTGCTCGGCTCTGTTGGGCGGCTACTTCTCAGGTCGTTCTTACACTTACAATTTAATCAAAATATTGCCTTATGGAAAACTTGATTGCTTCAAATGGTTGTGAAAATTGCAATAATATTCTAAATAAAAAAAACAATTCAAACTAAAATTCGACTGCACATTGGAACCTCAAAAGTTAGTATTATCACATGTATTATTAATAGATACCGTTGTTAAATCTTGAGAGAATTATTAATTGTTAGATTTGAGACATAATCATATTGAATGTTCCTGAATTATTAATCTAAATAGAGGGATATATTAAGTTTAATGAATATAATTTTCAATTTATTATTATTACTATTATTATTATTAAATTTCATCGGTGATTAGTTAAAATAAATCGATGTAAAAAATTATCATTATTTTTATAAGAGGTTAGAGGTATCAAACTTTATTTACAAAAAAAAATGCCTTTATTGTTTCTTTAATCAATGGATAATCTGGTGCTATCGCTTTCAAATATTGAATCAAAGATATATTTACAAATAGTCAATGTATGATAGGTGCCTTTAAAATAAAAAGAAACTAAATAATCACTTTATTTATTTAAAATAACTTGAGTTTAGGATATTTTTTATTAAATGGGTCCGGCAAAAAATAATAATTTTTACATGTGCACTTAACGACTTACTCTTTTTTTTGCTCGGACCTCTCGAAATATTCCAGGGATTGTGAAAATATTTTAATTATTATAGTATACCAAAGTATTTCTCATCAGTAGGTGCTATAAAATAAGCTTTTCTCGCATTTTATGCCTACTTTATAGGGAATAATGAAGAAAATGTACAATTTACATAAAAATATTATTTTTATATAGATGTATAAATTTTATTTAATATGTAGATCAAGATTATTTATGGCAGTTACTAAAATAATATTACATTATGTTATTTATATATTATTATTATTATAACCTTGTTAAACATTCCTCTTTTTTATTATTACATATAAGCTTTAAACATTGTATTTAAATATTATTATAATTGCACCTTTTTGTATTATTTTTACCTATTATTATAAAATTATAATAAATAGATATGTTTCATTATGCATTTTGAATGCTCCTTAGGTATTTTTATGTAATTTATTTTAACAGATTTGATATATTTTTATGTGTCAACATCTCTATGCAGCCCGGGTTTATCGGGACAGTGACCATCATGTGTAAGAGTCATGTGAGAATGTGCGTGCTGCGCTACTACATATCAAATATCATGCTATGTTTACTCATCCTTTGTGAGTACGGCGACAATAAACTCTTTTCTTAATAATAAGGTACTTATACTTATTTTCGATTTATATCTCTATATTTATTTTGCAGATTTATTCAGCTAGCAAATGGACGTCTTTTTCACGTGATAATTTGACCAATTTTGTTTTAAAATGTTAAATTCCATTGTTCCAGACATGATAAGATGTCACATATCATCTTGCATATTATAATATGCTGGATGATAATAAAGAAAAAGTTAAATGTCATATTTTGATTATAATATCAACATCATACGACGTAATCTACCACAATTCAATGTAAAATTGTTATCACCAGGGGTTGCAAATTAAGTTCTCTCTTTTTAGTCAGACAACCAAAGTTTAATTTTTTATTTTTGAAGTGAAACTTTTATAACAATAAAATAACATGAGTGGTTCAAGGTGAAACCATTTTAGGGTTTGGGGTAGGGATACGGTGAGCAAAATAACACAAGTGGTTCAAGGTGAAACTCTTTTAGGGTTTGGGGTAGGGATACGGTGAGCAAATGGGAATAGAATATTTACAAATTTTATTGACAGCTTTTCTGATTACTTTTTGGCTTCTTCAAAGTTATATCCGAAATTTAAAAAATAATAATTAAATCGAGACTTAAGTCATGTCATTTTTTACTTTTGTTTCAATATATGTTACTTATTTGTGTCCGTGTAACACTAATTATTTTTATAGTACTAAGGAATGAAGTGATGTCCCGAAACGTATACTAAAATAAAAATATTTGATTTTAGGATTACACAAAAAAGAATTTGTTCTGCTTGTCCTGTGTGCTGTCCGAGGGGCAATGGATGTAAATATAAAAAATATAGAAAACGTTAACGGCTATAGGTGTTGATTGACAGAAAAAAATAACTATAAGGCAATGCCATGTATAAGTTATCTCAAGGGCCACTTACAGAGATCAATATCTCACTACGTCTTTTTATTGTCTTCACATCTTTCTTAATTTTGATCTTTTTTAGAACTTTGTGGGTGAGCTTATGAGTTTTTTCATAAATTTTTAACAAATTTTTCTTACACGACGAACATTGACAGTATTATTGATCGTGTAAGGTCTAATACTGATGGAATGATGCAAGGTGGATAATGGATAAAGTGATAAAGGTTAGTTATACTGACGGTATCACATAGTCGAGCATTAGCATCACCTTATCCATTACCCACCTTACACGGTCATTCCAAATCTCTAGTATATTTTTCAGAATAACAGACATTAGCTAGTACAGAAGTATCTTAGTATCTCCATCACTGTGTAAGTGTAGATACGACCTTAAATGTTGGTGCTTGGATTACGGAACATCGGGAAAAACTATTTTTATCATTCTATCAGTACTAGACTTCACACGATACTGTCAATATTTTGAAATATTGAAAATAATATTGATCGTGCCTCATACTGACACTGTAAA
>JARJEC010149761.1:0-12263 GCA_030264575.1 Tachinus sp. AB-2021 | reverse complement strand
TTAATTAAAAATTAATTTTATTATAATTATTATATTTGTATTTATTATTATAATTATATTGTGAAAATATAGGAATTTTATTAGTGATAAATTTTAAGTACATTTTACGTTTTAAATAGAACTTTTTTGTTCAATTTTCAATTGAACATTTTCTGCCATATGTTGTGATTTTTGTAGCAAAAATCTCCCAATTTGCAATTTGTAACCAAAAGTTGCAATTTTAGTTTTTTTGTTATAAATTGCATCTTTGTCTTTATTTTTTGTTTGTAAATTACGATTTTAAACAGTTTTATTTGTTGAATAGCAAATTTAAAAAAATACTTGTAACTTACATTTTTGTAAATTTTTAGTTTGAATTGACGATTTAGTCGACTTTCTAATATAGTTTCTAATTTTAAATAGATTTTTTACATAAATCGCAATTTTAAATTATGCACTTTTGTAAATTTTATTTTATAAATCGTAATATTTAATAAACTTTTTGCCATAAATTTTCTTTCATAAATTATCCGTAATTTTAGTATATTTTTCATAAATTTTGGCAATTTCTTGTTATAATTTACAAAATTTAGTAAACTCTTCTCAAAATCAAAGTAATATTTATTGTATTTGTATTAAAACTAAAACATAATAAAAATAGCGCACGTGATTAAAAAAGCATCGATTTTTACGGTATAAGCAACTCTAAGCTTCAAATACCATAAAATTACAAGGACAATTGAAATTGCAACGCCGCAAAATAGTTAAGCAAGCTATAAAAATTCAAAATTTGAATGATACAAATTTGCTTAATTTGTTTTGCAACTGGTGCACATTTTTTTTTTGAGCATTTAAATACTTCAAAAACAATTTAGAGGCAGAAAAACCTAGTTTTAACCATGAAATAGGTAAAATATTTAAAAATAATTTGTAAGTTGCAATTTCTACAAAGAATTGAACTGTTTTGTAATTGGTACACAAAAATTATCAATTTTTGAGATATAAATTGCACAATTTAGAGAAGATTTCAAGCATCAGTGGCCAATAAATCATCTAAATATAGATTTAAAAGATTAAAATCATTATCTAATAGTTGCAGAAAATGATCAAGCTTCAATAAAATAAACATAAAAAATAGAAATGAAAAAATATGTCTTGTTGTGTATATATATATATATATATATATATATATATATATATATATGTATATGTATATGTATTTATGTCTCTGTGGTTATTGCAAAAAAATAACAATTTTGTCATATACATATTAAAATTCAAAAGATAATAGCATAGGAATGACCAGTTTTAAGGAATTGGAATTCTTACATAAATATATAATAATACCGTTTAGGTTGTACAATCTTCTGTATCTATTGCCAAACAATTAGACAAGAGCCTGCAATACAACTCCAATTGTTTTATAGCTCTAAAAGCTATTTAAAAACAGGATTCCAAACCTTGGAATAGTTAATAAATCATCTAAAACTAATATGTGGATAAAAGACATAGTAAAACCTTTAATTCTTTTGTAGTTGTTAAGCAGAAATTGCACTTTGAAAGGATGGAGACTTTATTCTAAAGACCAGTATAGCTAAATACTTAAAAATAATCTAAAAATAATTTGTGGGTAGTAATCTACATAATTACTTTCATTGTTTTGTAGTTGCTGATCATAAATGGCGGTTTTGAAGCTCAAATGCAAGTTAATGGGAGGAAGACTTTATTCCAAAATCAAAAATAGAGATTAAAACATCTAAAACTAATCTATAGCTAGTAATCTGCACAATGGCTTTGATGATTATAGCATACCAAAAATAGCAATTCAAAACTCAAAATGCTTTTAAAAGACAAGAAGACTTGATTTTAAACTGCAGAACACATCTAAAAGTAGTTTTTAAATGCACAAGTAATCAAATGTGTCAACAATTTACTAATTGATGCTCAGATCTAACAATTACAAGCAGTGTTGTGATAACCAATTTAGAGTATAATGGAAGAATTCTAAACTTGATATCTATTTACAATGCACAAAGAAATAGTCACATTTTTATTTTTTTTATTATAAATTGCAATTATTTGTCTATGTTGATTCATATAAAGCAGACTGATCAAGTAAAATAAAAATCACGTGCAACTTCTAACCAGGTGATTATCCTTTGCCCCAAACTTAGTTACGCCTGAGGCGGATGTTTTATTTACGATGACTTGGTAGCAGCACTGATAAAATTTACTTAAACCTATAAAAGTATCATTAAAAACATTTTGAAATAAAAAAATATGGACCCGAACCTGTTTTAGTTGATCTCTGGTCACACAATTTTATCAATTTAAGAAACAATAATATTTTTTTAAATAAATTCTTATATTTATTATGTTTGTCACAATCTTTATTATTTTTCATCAATTTTCTCACAAGTTTCATAGATTCAATTTTTTACATATATTTTATTTATCTACAAAGATTTCACAATTTCCATGAAATTCTTATTAACTTTTACCAAGTTTTACACGACTTTAATATTTCTATTGTTCTAATATTCTTCTATAAATTAAAACATTTTTGAAGTCAATTAGAATTTCTAAAAAGAAATATGACAAAAAATGGTGTATATTTTTCTTATAAGTTTCATTGATTCTTATCAACTTTTGCGATTTTCAAATTTATTAATTTTCATTGATTTTTACCATCCACAATTTTGTTTGTTTTGTTTAACATGATTTTCGTTTTTTTTTTTAATTTTTGGGCGTTTGTATTAAACGTCCGCCCTTCAATTCATAAAAGGGCAATATATACGCTAGAAATGTAGATATTTGCTACAGTATAAACTATCTTAAATGATGTACAAATCATCTCCACTCAATATTCAATCTAAATTTAATAGGTTTTAAAATGTTAAGCGCTGAAGTTTTCATCTTTTCTAATTCAATCGCTCCAGCAGAATTTTTTTAAGTGTAATGGATTATATATAAAATTCCAATAAAATTTTCCAATACATAATAATCTTGACAAGAAGGGTTATATTACATTTCTATGCACACATTTTAACTAGATTCAACATTACCCAAATGTATGTGTTTAAACGATTCCATAAAAAGAGTTAAATAATGTTTTTAATGTAAATTTCAAAAAGTTGATAATAAACTAAAAGTTAAACTAGTTCGTTTGCTAGTGAATGCAGACGAGAATTGGCGAGATCAAACAAATTTTGCATTGCATATGACATTATTTATCCGAATGTTTACATTACGAGTCAGTAAATAGAACACGTCCTAGTTTCCATCTTTGTATCATTTTATTTATAAATTGTTTCATATGCATATCATGTTGGTTCAATTTGCTTCTAAGTGTATTGGTTTTATGCATTTCTCGATAAATAGGGAAAAACATATTTAAAAAGGTATTGGAAAATGTTGGAGTATATCGTCGAGCATGTATTATTTTTATTCGATTTGAGATTGAATTGATGCATGTTGCTCGTATGTAACTGATATGTTTTGTTTAGGAAAATACAATTCTGTTTATAACTAACATTGAAAATATTCTTTAAAATTAAGCAAGAAAATATAATATGCGTTAAAAGAAACTTATTATATAAGTAAAAATATTTCTTATTAAATTTCATTCAACAAACAAAACAAGCATTTTCCAAAAAAATGCAGAAATATTTCTTACATTTGTAGTTAAAATAAGAATCATCGAACAACTTATGAAGTTTAAGTTATTAAGCAAAAAATCTTATGCCTTTATTTAAAGTTTTTTAACAAAAATGAAATTAAGTAAAATTGAGGAAATTGAATAGCCTTTACTATGTGATAGTGCAGATTAATAAATAAAACATTTTTTTTATATCTTATTACGAAATTTATTAATCCGGACTTCTTTCGACCAATCACCTGTAAATATTTGTTTATATCATCATATGATGATGACCATGTACTTGGTCAAAACTAGTCAGGTTTAATAAATTTTGTGAAAAGATATATTAAAAGTTGTTTCATTTATTAAAAATTGTAGATTGTAGAATGTTTGATATTAACCTTTTTTTTAGTTTGACAAAATTTTTAATTTAAAGTTTTTAAAGTTCACAGAAAATGATTGAAGTTAGTACAAGCACACGTTTTTAGGGTTAGCAACAATTATCAGAAAATTATGACAACGATCTCTAAAACTGGTAAACATTGTTAAACACAGTATGACATTACTTTTGCCCTACATGGTACACTTGCATATATCTATCAACAATGATTGAGGATTTTTAAATCTCCCGCCAAAAGCAATCTAGGAAATATACATAGAGTACACACATACTTTTTCCGATTATTTTTTGTAGTGTAAAATTTGTTTTGCATGCCTGGATATAACATAAATTCTTATAATTTGTTGGTGGGAATTATCATTGTTGATACCTCTGTAATGCAATCATATCAAATGGCCACCATTTTGTTAAAAATCAAAGAAAATTGGTCTCTGTTTTCATGAAAAGTTTATTTGAAGGTGTAAAATTAATGACATTAAGTTGAAAAAATGAGCTGTAGCGCATTTGTCCTCTGTATTTAAAATAATTGTTCGTACAATATCTGTCTCTAGAGTTTTGCTTTCTATTTCAATGTTGTCTCTAAAGACTTGCAAGGTTTATGATTTATTGTGGACGAGATTTCAAAAAGTCCCCAAAAATAAGAAGCCTGGCGCGGCCAGAACTGGAAATCTTGCAGGCCAGCTCAGATTTTTAAAACAAAAGATCATGCGGCCCGAAAATTGACGTTTCAAAATCTTTATAGTTGCTCGAGCTGTGTTGCTCTTTCCTGCTGAAACCAAAAATCCCTAAGACTCAAATTAGCAACCTACGTAAAAAAAATTTGTTTAACATTTGTCTATAGCGCTCCCAGTTACGGTTATGACGGTGCCGTCGGCATTTTAAAAAATAAAGGCCAATCACTTTTTTAATGCACATTCCGCACAAAAAAGTTGGGATGCAAAGGCTCTTCCTGCATTTCATATGGATTTTCCATGCCCCAACAACGCAATTTTGGTTTACATAGTCAATTAACAGGAAATTAGTTTCATTGCTCACTATGATTTTGGATACTTAATCACCCTTTTCTTGCATCCTGTTTAACAGAGCATGGGAGTAAGTTAACCTCAATTGATGTTCAGCAGGCAGCATTTGGAGAACGGTTTGCACTTTGAATGGGAATAATTTTAGGTTGTAGTGGCGCAAGAGCGACCTTCCTTTAAGGGTAATTATGTTATAATTAGTGTTATGACAGTGCTCACCTTGCAGAACTTGCACATTCCAATCAATGTCTTGCATTATAGTAACATTGAATATGTAAGGAAACCACAACAATTCCGGATATAAATATCAAAAGCAACGTGAGGACAGTCAGTTTTTTGATAGGAAGTTATTATGTTAGTTACAATGTAATAAGGTTAGCCACATTTACAACTAATAAAGATTCGCGAAATAGGAGTAAGAATATTGCAAGGTCTTTTACCAAAATTTGATACAACAAACATACGCTGATTTCAAATTGTGTGCATCATTGATTTGTTAATGTTTGTGGATGTTCTCGGATGTTTTCATCTGCAGAAGCAATATTCTCGATTGCACAGGCAATACGGGGCCGGTCATTTTTTGCGGCATCTCTAGTGAACCCTCTTTGCCAAACACTTAACTATTCTTTCACATGGCGCAGAAAGACAAGAAAATCGACAAGGAAATTTACGTTGCGTTAAAATAACAGAATCGAAATTGGTCAAACAAGCAGTTCTGACAATTTACAAAAATTATGGCACATCCATATTATGATATTACTTTAGCTTCACCTTGTATAATCAAATAAAAACTCAGCCAAAGTTCCTTACAAAGATTTCTTCAAAATATTTGGTATCAATAAAAAAAGTTGGTTGAGTTGAAAAAATAAGTTTATTTAAAGTTATTGACCTTTCAGGTTAACACTTTTATTAACCCGCAACTACTACCTTTATTATCTATTTTAAAAATAGTACAAACTATTAACATAATTAAAACTAATTTTATTGATCAAATCCGTCTGGGCTATTTTTTTGAGCAACTAGAACAAATTTGTCATTTGCATTTGTCAAAAAACGTTTTCTTGCATGGAGAAAATAAAACATCTTTTTCTTTTCGATGTAGAAATCCGTTCATTAGATTGTGTTTCAATAGATATTTATTAATCTTCATGACATTTGCAAAATTCAGTATTCTAATATTACTGGAAATCTTTTGGCTGCACATTCGTTCATATATATTATATATAGTGGAGGCGCGCCAGGTTTTTTTTTTCTTGGAACCGGTTATAAATACTTTGATTTTGATGATTTTTTTTAATGTTGGTAATTAAATATACTTCCACCCTTATAGTTTAAAAATGGACGCATTTTTAATTTTTTTTTTCATTTTTAAAAATATTTCATTTAAAATAATATTATTTCTAAAAGCGAAATTTTTAAAAAAGAACATTTACACGGTAAATACTAACAACAAAATACAAGACTTCAAAATTAGATGCTAGATATTTCCATATCTTTTTTATGAGATTTTATTGTCGCAGAGCGAATGGGAAACTGGCAATTACATATATTGCGTTAAACTGATGATTCCATTTTTCATGTGGCAAGGCATTTTCCATATGCCAAATCCGTACAAATTTATTTACAAAATTTATTGACGATATGTCAATGTTCATTTTATAAATGATACCATCGTATTGAGCTGTATTGTAATATATCTTTTAAAAAAAGTTATCAACATATTGCAGCTACGGATACCAAAATTACAAGAGATTATTCAAATGTTAAGCGATTAGAGGAATAGTTCCAGTCTCATGATTATTTTCAACAAATTGACTCTATTTTTAATATTTTAACAGGTGTTACTGGCGATAATAAAACTACTGTTACGATGATTTTGAAAGAAGTTTTAAATGTATACAACTAATAAATTTTTTTAAGAAATTAAATTCAATTTAGTTTAAAACATCAAATAAAGTTATGCCATTGTTTAATGCTGCAAGTAAAACTAAAATAAATGATAAATATGTTCCGATTGATCTTCTCCTACTTTTTCAAAGTATATACGTATTAAAAAAAAACAAACGATAATTTATTCCAGGATTATATGAAATGTGAATTAGCTATTTACCCATTATCTTTGTATGGTGATGGAGGAATGAGAAAAACACAAATGCCTATTTTTTACATTTTTTTAAATTATTTTTGAAGAATGTCAATGATATTAATTCCTATACGTAAAATATCAATGATGGTATAATATCTCGTTATATGGCAAATCAATGACAAAATCTTATCTATATTTATTCAAGATACCAAATCAAAACACGTATGCTATTTATAAAACTGGTATTAAATGTATTTTTTCTATATATAATTCTCTTAATTTGAGGTTGATTTAAAGCTATTTTGATACAAATATTTTACAAAAACAATAGTAAAAAACACTTCTCCACAATTGGCCAATTTACCTTGCACGGCAGAAGCAATGATGGAACATTTGAAAAAAGTTTATTTGTGAGTGATATTGTGGCTAGGTAATTATTTGTCACATAATGAATGGGTTTAAAAGTTCAAACATTTTTTAATATCCAATCCCATGGACCAACCACCTGCATTGGAGCAGATATTAAAAATAGAAAAGAAAAGCAAAGTTCTGCAGACGCAAATCTGGCTGTACCGGGAATTGTGATTACAGAAAAACCGGGATATTCTGCACGCAAGTTGCATAGAATGCAATATCGATATTTGCACTAATTTTATTGTTTGCCAATAATGAACACTAATAATAATGATAACGATATAGAAGAAGACATTACAGAAAATAATTACAATTATTTTCAACAAGAATTTGCTTCAAAAGTAGTTTTTTTAAATTAAACCCATTAATTGGATTTGGAAATACTGTTTAATAGAATATGGGGAAAATTTGCTTCTTAAAAAACTAAGTAAAACAATCTGTATACTTGATTTTATTTCACTCGTGATACCTAATCGTTTGGTAAACGAAGAAAATCAATTTTTGGGGGGGTCCGTTTTACCACCCTCTCCTCAACATATATTTTTCAAATATATGTTTTATTATTTTAGTTTAATATTTTTTACAAGAATAAAATTTGTTTTAATAACCATGACAAATTTCCTAACAAAAGCGTCAATTTTAAAACAATAAAGGTCGAAGTATTTTTAATTACCTACATTTTAAATTTAAAATCATCAATATCGGAGTAGTTATAACCGGGTTTGAGATAATGCACTTTTTTGCCTAGCGCCTCCACTATTGTGATTTATTTTTATTGTGAATTAATGCTATGTATATTGGGTATACGGGTTTTGGCCTAAAATAAACTCTATAGCAAAATAAGGACTTCCTGCTTTGCTCCTACTGGAAAGTTCATTAAAAAATATTGGGATAACTTGAGGATAACCCACCATTAAAACGAAAACGAATATCAGATGGGTCACTCTTACCTATCCGTTGTACTTATGCGTTAAATGTAAAATAACAGCCTCCTAAACATGTTGTATTCACCAAGACCAAAATACTCATTGTTTCCTCACCTAATGCTGTCGAAGCTTGTTTTTCTTGCAACTTTCAGATTTGTTCAGCAAAGTTGCACTTTTGTTGTTAATGTACATATAATTGTTAAAGGGTTCATTTTATTTGGATGTATATTCTAATAATGAGCGGCCCGGGATATGTTTGAATCAAAGTGGTCTCAATACTAAATACACCTCCTAACAAAATTAAGGAACTACTAGTAAAATTCAATCGGTGGGAATAAATATAAACGAAGTACTTGTTAATAACCTCAGGTATGTAGATAACACAGTCATGTTAGCAAGTAATCTTGAAGATATACAACACCTTCTAGAAAAACTAAATATCGAGCATTTAAGAAAACGGCCTAAAAATTAACTTTAATAAAACAAAACTAATGGTAATTACAAAGTCAAATCAGAATCAGTTACCTTTTACAATAGCAAATATCGTCATAGAAAAAGTACAAATATATAAATACTTAGGAACCTGGATAGAGTACACAAACAATAAATATAAGAACAAGAATAGAAATTGACCGAGCAGTATTTGTGAAAATCCAGTCGGAATATTAATATAAATCTTAGGATGAGGATGCTACGTTGCTACGTATTCTCCACGCTCCTGTACGGAGTTGAAACGTTCCACGTTTCAACACAGTACAGGAGCGTGAGAAAAGAAAAACTCAAAAAAAAAACCACACCGACAAATTGCAAGCATTTGAAATGTGGTGCTATCGCAGAATGTGGCGTATTCCCTGGACGGATAGGGTCACAAACATCGAAGTACTAAATAAAATGCAAAAGGAATGTGAATATATTAGCAACATAAAAAATGAAACGAAACAAAACAATAAATTAAATACAATATATGAAACAAATTTCAATTTATTTATTCTGTAATTGGCTTTGCGAACTGAGTATGTTGGGCATTTAAAATCGTAAATAAATTTGTTTTTTTAAACAATCCTAGTTTTACTTTATAGCTGTTTTTTTTAATTGTAATTTTAATACTAATGTGGGGCAAGTTAATTTCCATTAATTAAAATACTATAATATAAAAGGGAGAAGAAGAAATAAAACATTCAATAAACAATTAGAAATATTAAAAAATTAAATTAAAAACAACAAAAAGAATTAAAAATAACACAAAATTTAAGAAAACAATAAAGAAACGAAAAAAATAAAAGTAAAATAACAAATTGTACAAAAGAAATAAAATAAAATATGAAACAGTAAATAAAATAACGATTAAAAAATAAATCTATATAAGTAAAAATTAATTGGCGCATGTATGAATAATCACTAGACCAAATTAGGCGATTTTTGTTTTGTTGTCTTTGTAATTGTCACAAAAAGGTTAGTATGAACATTTTTTTTTTAATCCACTGAGAAAGTCGAAAATTTGGATCATACTTTTGCATTTCTTTTATAGGTCAATATCAATTCAAAAATGAGATGTTCAGATTGAAAGCTCTGTTTTCATAGCAGCAACAAATTGCAAATATTGATATTTTGCAAATATTAAAAACGCTATTTCAATATTTCAGTAATCATCGTTTCTTTGGTGCATTCAAAAGCCAAATTCATCGATTTAGTGTATTGCAAAGATTGAATTGATGCAAGTTAGTGATAATTTGGTGTGTTTTGTTTATTTTTATTTGTTTAAATGCCACCAGTCAGGCGTGGAAACATCATTCGGCGCACACATGCATGTCCATTCAATGAGACTGACAAAGAAAGTAGACAGCTTTTGGAGGCAAATCAAATAAGAAATTTTCAATCGCTATCCATTTTAACTCCGGAACAAGAAATGCAGTCGAGTTTGGCTTGATTAGTTGGGGCCAAAGACAAGTGGTGTGAAAAAGTGATCCGATGGAGGCCGTGGGGAGAAAGGCGAAGCACAGGAAGACCACAAGACATAAGAAGAACAGGAAGGTTAAACTGGCACAACAAAGCACAGAGCAGAGAAGGGTGGAAGAATATGAGGGAGGCCTATACCCAAAGATGGGTAGAAAACGGCTGAGATGAGATGAGATGAGTCGGAGCTTATGTACAAAATAATATGGTCGACATTATCGAATTGATCGAATTTAACGTCGAAAAACCAGATGGCCAAACATGATAATTTTGAACTGAACGTTTGGCGTTCAGATACGATCCTACAATTGTTTTCTTCAATTATGTATTCGTCGACTACGGAACAATGAATATTGTTTGTCAACTTTGAAATGCTTTAAGGTTTTCACACAAACCACCATAAATTGAAACTTTTATTGCAGAATATACAAAAGTACAACAGTTTATTCCAATCGTTGAAGTTTTGCAATATCTTTTCTAAAGATTTGCCAGCAGCACTGAGGCGGTTTGAAGAATCTTTTTATTCTCCATACATGAACGTCATATAACTGTGGTTCATTTAGCTGTGCACCTGGAGAATGGTCAATGAATTTATTGCAGCACAGAAAGCTAAACGATCACTAGCAACAATGCTAATAAGCTTTTTCAATTTGCAAGATCAATTTGGAAAGCTTCAATATTTGGGCCACATAATGAGAGGCCCCAAATACGAAATTCTCCAGCTAATAGTACAGGGGAAAATTAGTGGAAAAGGAAATATTGGCAGACGTAAGACATTGTAGCTCAAAAACTTAAGGGACTGGTTTGGTTGTAGCAACACTCAGCTATTCCGTGAGGCAGTCAATAAGGTCCGAATAGCTGATAGCAAACCTCCGATAGGAAACGCACCCAAAGAAAAAGAAGAATTGTTAGTTTATCATTTTTAATAAATATTTTAAAATAAAAATTAATATCAATTTTATAAATGGATTTGGAGTATTTATACAGTATTTATCCATCCTAGCATAAATAATTGAAAAATATTCGTTTAATAAAAAATATAGCATATAACGTATTATTAAATAATTACTAGGGCATTACTCAATTTGAAATACATGTTTCAAAAAATTCACTTCGGATATTAATCGAACCCATAACCTATGGATTTCATGTCCACTACTCTACCAATTGACCTGCATAGCTCAATTGGTTTTAGAAAATTGACTACGACGTGGCAGAAGTACATAAAACCAAAGCCAATTGAGATGCTTCCGTAGCTCAATTGGTAGAGCAGTGGAAATGAAATAAAAAAGTTATGGATTTAATCCGTATCGGAGATAAATTTTTTGTATTTATATATATATATATATATATATATATATATATATATATATATGTAACATGTAATGGATGTTTAAGAAAATTGACTTCGACGTGGCTGAAGTACATAAAGCCAATGCCAATTGAGATACCTGCGTAGCTCAATTGGTAGAGCAGTCGACGTGAAATAAAAAAGTTTTGAGTTCGATCCCCATCCGAGGTAATTTTTTTGTATATATGTGTAACATGTAATGGATGTTTTAGAAAATTGATTTTAAAGTGGCTGAAGTACATAAAACCAATGCTAATTGAGATACTTCCGTAGCCCAATTGGTAGAGCAGTGGACATGAAATAAAAATGTTTTGGGTTCGATCCCCATCCGAGGTAAATTTTTTGTATATGTGTAGCATGTAATGGGTGTTTTAGAAAATTGACTTCGACGTGGCTGATGTACATAAAACCAATGCCAATTAAGATACTTCCGTAGCTCAATTGGTAGAGCAGTGAACAGGAAATAAAAAATGTATGGGTTCAATCACCATCTGG
>JARJEC010149743.1:0-11540 GCA_030264575.1 Tachinus sp. AB-2021 | reverse complement strand
ACTGGGTCTAGTGGAACTGAGTTGGTTATGACTAGAGTAGCCCCCTCTGGCCATCAATATTTTCAATCCCTATTGACGCCCTTTAAAGCCCTTGATGTTTGCTCCGCTGTGTGCGTCATGTGACTATCGCCGTTGCTCGCTATCCATGCCGTACCAGTCTTCATGCACGTTGGTGGGGATACCACTTTCTCATTAGACTCAGTAGACTTCCGAGTCCCCCTCCACCAGGTTTGGCCTGCTGGTCAAAGCAGTTTTACCGGGGTGTGGCCGCTGTGTGCATTACAGCTTTTTGGAGCCACTTTGAGAGTTTGTGGCAGTCCTGGAAGACCAATAGAACAGTACCCAACCGTTAACCAGAAGTAACCGGCACAGTCTAGAGGTGCTACTCCTCCGGCTAACCACTACACCCCATAAACTAATTAAACACCCGTTAATTAGAAAAAAATTATTTTAAAAGCAGGAAACTAGAAAAATAAGTTAGTACATTTTACTACCATTAAAGAATTCGTTTTCCCCATTTGAGCAGTTCAAAATTTAGCTATTTTGCCAATTTTCTCTTATAATACTTCAATAAACTGTAAAAAAATGATTCCGGTTCATATCCGATTTACCCTTATATGTATGCTAAATGGCCCTAAGAGATCAATTTGCATATGCCCCATCTAGTCCGCCCCTCACTACTAAAGGCACCAATTTTATAATTATATAAAAAAATTGGTGCCAATGCATATTTCGGTGCGGATTTAGTGCACCAACACGATTTTATACAACGCAGAAAATGAATATTTAAATATTGTATTTCGAAGCCTTAGAGATAATGAAATGAAGACCGCGAACGTATCAGTTTTGCTATTATTAATTCTATTGTGTTCATTATACAACATAATTATCAAACATTTCCTGTCTGCACTTACTATTCACATAATAATTACGGTTTCACTAACAAAATTAGTAATTTGTATAATAAATTACGATAAAAGAAAAACTTACATCCAATTTTTTTAAATTTCCCGCCGCCTGAAGCACAGATCACCTTTGATCTGAAGCACTGGTTGAACACGAAATGGCAGGAATGCGCACTAACATAACGTAATCGGCACAAAGCTTGCACAGTATTTCGCTTTAAACACGTTGCCAGACTTACAAATTTACCTTACTATATAGAATTTCAATTTTTACATATTTCAGTATTGGTTTCTACAAGATACGTGACTTAATAATTATAAATATCGACAAACTTAAATCAATTGGAAATTATTAAGATTAATTTTAATTATTTTGAATTGAAAACGCAGCAATAAATGAGTTAGATTATTTCGATGAGGAAAATTGTCAACACCGATCATTATGCAGAAGGCCGTGTAGAGCAGTGTAGAGCTGCACTAAGGTGGCTGGTGGACATTTTACGTGTTTCCGATTTCTCCTTTTCAGTTGACGGGTGATCTCTTTTCAGCACTTCGATGGTGCGTACAGGTTGAAACCCGAAGCACCCATCGGTTCGGCACTAAGTGCACCCGAAATAAATACGCGTTATTCGGTACAATTCAAAAAAATTCTTTAAAACAAACTTAAATGATAATGGAAGATGGCAAAATAAAATTGCACCATTGTGCATGCATAAAACAAGAAGAGCATAATTACACAGGAAAACAATTCAATGGATCCACAGCTTCTAGCAAAATTGGTAAGAAATGCAACAAAAAAACTTAATAATCAATAACATATTAAATTAGTAGAATGGGGCGATGAGGATACCGAATTGTTGTTGATGAAATATGACGAATACATAAATCTAGTTGGTCCGATGAAAAAATTCAAACGAAAGAAAGAACTATGGATGCAAATTTCAAATGATATCGAAGAATCGTTACTGTTTACTAGATCGCCGCTGCAATGTGAAAATCGTTATAAAACCGTTATGAAACGCAAGAGAAAATTAACGGAAAGTCACAGTTCCCATATGGAAATCATCTTCGACGAAGATACCATCGTTATGGGCGAAGAGGCGGTTGCTTCACATTCGAGTCCGATCGAAATTAATCAATGCGCCGAAGAATTATACGAGCAGCCCGAATTAAAGAGACACAAAAACAATCAGGCTCTGATTGATTTTTTGAAAGAAAAGGAAGTGGCTCGGGAAAGACGACATCAAGAAAAGTTGGCTATGATGGAAAAATTAATTCAGACTCTCGCCGGATGCAACGATACTTAGATTTTATTTATATATATATTATACGACATCAAGAAAAGTTGGCCATTATGGAAACATTAATTCAGTCTGAATTAATTTTTCATTATTGCCAACTTTTCTTGATGTCGACTGATTAATTAATTAATTGAATCGGTGTATTTAAGAACGGTGCAAGTCCATACGTGACAAATAACAGTAAAATAAAAAAAAATGCCTGTTCTGGACTTCTAATATTTGCCAGCTTAAGAACATAGTTAAATGGTGACATGATTATTCTTAAATGTTATATAACTTTTAAGCACAATGCATGGATCTTTAAATCGCAAAAATTTGTACTTGCACTTTTCTTTAACTCACCGATTCAATTATATTATATATTTGTAAATACTTTTTATTATTAGAATTAATGTTCATTGCATTAAAATATTTTTTGTTATATATTTTGGATATTTAAAGAGTGAAATAAATGTTATATATTTAAATGAAGCATCAATTTTTATCTTGTCTGAAATAAAACACCGAATCAGTGTAAAATATAACTTAAAAATTTATTAAGTAACAAACGGAAAAATAAAACTTTAAATCGCATATTGTATTCACTTAAAATTGTCGTTCATTATAGAGTGAAATTGTAAATATTTACTAACTTTATTGCAAAACTCATTCAGTTATTTTTAAAAGTAAAGAGTTTTACCCAGAGTCGGTCTAATGTAGGTCACATATTATTACCAATGAAATGGTAAAATAACCAAAAACTGCTAGAATTGGAGAAATAAGAACCTCAACCACCAGGTTCTTCTTTATTTGTTCTTCGTGTTACCGTACAGAATTCTCCTCACAATTTACGACTAGTGAGAGAAATAATTTTACGGAAAAACTATTAATATGGAGTGCTCGGATAAGCCCGTGGCCTCGTATAAAGCAGAATCTCGGATCACCTAAGATCAGATAAACGAGGATTTACTGTACTTTATAGTTTAAAGAATTAAAGATAAGGAAAATCTTATAATTTTGATTGATGTGAACTGTCCTAAAATCGTCATAGCACCAACATTTTTATCAAAAGGTGTTGGTCGAATGTATTAATCAAATATAAAAACTTTATTATCACATTTCCAACATTTTACAAATGTTATTTCGCTTAATATCACCCAACATCTTCAACTGCTGCTCTTCGACCACGTTCCCTTCATCAATATTTTCTTCGTCAACTTCCAATTCATCATTAAAATCGATGCATAAATTATGCAGAACGCAGCAGGAAATGACGAACTCTGATATATCCTTCATTTCATGTGAATCCAAATTCGACAATTGCCGAAACCGGGATTTTAATATATCGAATGTTTTTTCCATTACCGTTCTAGTTTCGGAAAGTTTCTTATTAAAATTTTGCTGTTTGATCGTCAATTTGCCGTTATCTGTATAAGGCACTAAAAGCCATTCTCTTATCGGATAATCATCGTTACCCAACAAATGATAGTGGCCGTTATTTGTGATGTTTTTGATTTGCTTTATAGCAACGCTATCATTAATTTTATCGGGAGCTCCCGTAAAGACGTCCATGAATTTCATGTTAGCGTCGCAAATCCCGTGCAACGTAAGCGTTTCATTATTTGTTTTATCGTCCGTTTGAATGTTAATCAGAGTGCCATTAATGCATCCCACAATGTTCGGAAAGCCGCCCATCTATAATTATAATTATATAGTCCTGTGCTAAATAAAAAAAGTATTTTTTTGCAAAATCACTCACATCGTAAAAACGATTAGCCAGTTCCTCCTTTTCCTTATTAGTTTTCGGAAAACATATAATATCTCCGACATTGCTCAGAAAATAGGCAATGACACGCTCGAGTATTAAATAAGCATTCGCTACACTAACGTCGAATTTTTTCGAAACGTCGCGTAAAGTAGATCTATTTCCTATAAACCTTAAAAAAACATTCAAAAATAATTCCGTTTGAAAACATTTAACTTTTAAATACTTTACCATAAATAATAAAGGATGTGTACTTCGGCGGATATGGTTTCGCTGCGTCCGTCCATTTCGTGCTTCGTGAAACTGTCGGAATTTGCGAATTCTTCGATGAGGAAAATACAGGTTCTCCGTTCCACTCGGAAATTCAGTTGAAACTGAAAAAAATTTGGTATTCGATCGACCGGATCATTTTGCTTTCTTTAAGCTGTTTTTACCTCGCTGTTGCTAAATTTCCTGACGTCGTCCAGAAAATTGCCTTTTCTTTTCATAATGCTCATGTTTATTTCTACAATCATTTTTTCTTCCTCCTCGCTATCGCTGCTGCTCGAATTAAATAAATAATCCTGACAAATTAAAGGCAAAAATTCGCCAATCGTCATGCGTTCCATGTTTATGTTGGACTTGCTTTGTTATATTCAAATTACTAGCATTACTGCTTGGCTCAAGAAAAACCAAGTTTTAATCCCAAATCACTTTTATTCATAGATAAGTATATGCTTTTAATGGTCAGGGCAAATTTGCATGCAGGTTATATTGTTATGATTCATAGATAGACAATCAAACTGTTGAAGTGTACATTTGGTTGCATACATAACATTTCTAAAATAAGACCATAGGCGTATCAATAAATATTTGATGGAGACATTTATGTCATAATTATAAGAACAAAGCCAATTATACTTTTGACTTTATTGTTACTTGCGGTGGCACTAAACATGTAAATCAATTATTGAAGTGAAAACTTTTATATTCAAGTGCGACTCCGAAAAAGCGGAGAGGAAAAATATGAACTGATTGCGGGGGTGTAGAAACATATAGTGATGAATGGAAAAGAGTTGAACGCGTGCATTTTTAGTGTGGCTGTGCATAAATAAATAATATGTCACTGACGCTGACATTTAATTTTTAGTCTAATATCATAATAAAATTAAAGGTTTTATTTATACTGTGCACTTTTTTTTCATCTTTTGCTTCAACGTGATGCGCACAAATCACTAAGGTGCACTGATCAGCTTTTATGAAGGGTGAAACAATTGTCTGCATTCAATTGTTGCCACTTGTATTCGATAATTGATTTTAAACTTTTTTATCTTTAAATTTTAAAGAAATAATATTGCGCACGCCGCTGGTTAAAATATTTAAATTTCGCGGGCTCCAGATTGTTTTGATATTTGACAGCAACGTGTTGCATAACCACGTTATTGTTATGAGGGGGTGGGTATTCCCCTAAGTTATCTTTCTAATTTATTATTGGATTTTATTTCAATGTTTGTATAGAATTAATAGTCAATTATCTCTCATTTTAAATGATATATAATACTTAATTAACACTGATAAGGAAACACACCGAAAATATTTAAAGGTTAATGGGACCAGAACTGCAATAAAAACAACCTAGAAAATGGATGAGGAAAATAGTATGTTTTTTTCTCTAATAATACTACATATTCCTATTTAATTAATATAAAATTATGACACAAGTTGTTTGATAAATACAGCAATTTTTTAAGTTAAGCCAATAAAAATTCCAAACTGAATAAAAAAGTTTATCGCCATGATAATAACTAACCTATCGTAGCGATTGTAAATTTTTGAATCATACCTAGTTTTATTTAATTTGTTGATAAATTTGATGACACATTTTTATGCCTAGATAAACACACATGACTTTATTTCCAATTTTAGACCAAACGCACGATATAGTGGCATCAGTTGATGATCCGCAAGCCGAAGATATTCTCAATTTAATACCAAAACGCATGAAACACAATTTGAAGCATCTGGCTAAAACACCGATTGCGATCAATTGCACAGTTTGTTCGATAATTTTGCCGCTTAATATCAATGATGTGGTGCATCACCTTTCGTTACAGTCGCACATATCTAGAAGCGGCACTCTGAAGTATTTTTATTACTGTGATATTTGTTACACGAAAACCAACAAGGAAGATTTATGGCAAAAGCACTTGGATTCTAAAGATCATGCTGCCACGTAATTAACCGTTAATATAAAATTATGAATTGGTCGTTAAATAATATTTCCAATTTTAGATATGAGAAATTAGGTGCGAGCAGGAAAAATAACTGTAAAGAGTACCAATGTTTAACTTGCACTTCTGTTTTATTTGGTGATCGATTGTCGATAAATAGGCACGAGATTGAGTCAACTACTAAAAAGAATCGCAATCAAGGTAATTATATTAATTGATTTAATTTTGTACAAGTATTTTCACATGATTGAAACTAATAGTCATATTTATCTTTATTTTGAACGAATAATGAATGATTAAATCTTAATTGTTTTAAATTATATAGTGCATGGTAAGGTTGCTCTGAAACCTGATGCTATGAAACTGTTGCAATCCCGTCAGAGATGCGATGCTATATTGGCACAATTGATCAAAGAGAGTGATAAAACTTTAAATAATGACACGGCATTGAAAGAGTGTCTTAAAGCTTTTGAGGATTGTTTAGTGAAAACGTATCCTAATTACAAGGCCTATCCATTTGGTTCAAGAAGTACAGGACTTGGTACTTTGGTGAGTTCAATTACATTTTTAAAGTCAACTGTTTATTTTTTTTACGGGGAGGTTGCGTATTTTTTTAAGAAGGCAGAGCCAGTTTATAGTTATAACCTTTAATTTGTCATTGACAACCAAAAACGGAGGATTGAATGAATGCTAGTTTGAGCTTGTGTATTCATATGGAAGATGATTACAACAATAAAATGACAAAAAAAAATACAAACCAAATAAACAACAGAACAAGTATTATTTACGATTTTTGTTTCATTTATCGGTTGCTCAAAAATAATTTACTTTAACATTATTTCTTGTAAAAAAAACTTTCCGGCTTTATACTGAGTTATCGACAATAAGTGGGGGTTTTTCAATTCCCACCCAAAAAAAAAACTAGTAATTTTAATGTTTTTATGCAATTCAGGATTACGCACATGAAGTAGGTATAAGTGGCAGCCAATGCTCACATAAGCCTCAGATGGGCCCGTTGTGTTGCGCACATGAAATAACAACCATTTAATTTTTATTCATTTTTTTCCATAGACATTTGTGATGTATCGACAATTGAAAATTTGAATGTTATGTTGATTAATTAATTAATTAATTTTGTAGCAAAACTGAGTTACTGATTATCGAATTACTTCTTTTCTCTAACTTTATCCCAAATAAGACTAAGTTCTTTCTTTCCAAGTCTTATCAATTTGTTTTATTCTAATTTCTAGAGGCGCGTTTCATCTATACGTGACAATATTATTGAGTTATTGGAAATTGCGAATATCTTCGGTAGGTTATCGTGTTCGAGAGAATTTACAGCCTTTTAATTTATTGATTATGGCTCTTGGGATCCTTACTAGAGTTTATTTGTTTGCAGTTTAGTGGTTTTTCTCGGTGTCGTTTTCTGTTTGGCAAGTGCTAACTTCACTCTCTTATACTGGGTTGTTCAAAATAATGAACATATTCTGATATATCATTTATTTTATATATTTTGTACAGGGTTGTTCAAAATAATGGACATATTTGGATATCTGATGAGTTTCTTGCACTATGCACCATTTATATTGTTTTTACTATTTATATTTAGTATGCTCAATTGCATCTCACGTGTTACCGTACCTTTTTACCTTTTTTACTTACCCAAGTTCAAGAAAATGTTTGTTATAGCCGCGAGGATATGCATTCTTGCATTCCAATTTTAAAAAGTTAAAAAAAAAACAACAAGAAATTGAAAATATGCGTTATGTCCGAAACTGGTAAAAATATTCCACACTAAAAATGCTTCAAACAAATATAGCCCAATGTATCGATTTTTAATTCTTTTTTGTGGCAGTTAACGTGTTAATAAGGGACGACACAATAATTATTTTTATTTTTGTTTTAGAAAAGTGACTTGGATATTTTCATCGATATTGGTGATATGTACAATGGCAGCCCGGAGTTTAATTCGATCAAGCAACAAGCCGTCATTCGTAAAATCAAAACATTATTAACGGGCCAAGAGGACATTTTCAACGATATTTACCCATTAAATTCGGCGAGAACACCGATTCTCAAAGTCATGCACGTACCAACAAAAGTCGACTGTGATTTATCTTTTAGGAGCGGATTGAGCGTTGAAAATACTAAATTTATCAAGTGAGAATTACTTATTATTATACAGGCTGTATACTAAACGACTAAACTAAGACTGCAGCTATTTTAGTAGCAGTAAACATGTTTATTCATAATTTTTATGCTTTACATGTTTATAAATTTTTACGGAACTACTTGATAAGACGATTATGAAAACACTACATCGACCAATGTCTTAATATAGCACTCGTAATTTTAAAGATAAACTGAATATATTTTTAAGTGCAATTTTATAGCATGGATCGTATTTTGTATATTATTTATTGTTATGAAATATTTTTAGATTTTGTATGAATTTACAACCTGCGTTTCGACCTGTGATGATATTATTAAAGAAATGGGGAGAATTGGTCAATACCAAACCTGAAATTTGTTCATACGCTCTGTGTATGTTAATGATATTCTTTATGCAACGAAAACGCTATTTAATTTCAGTGCATACTTTGCGACAATTAACAGATCCAAATGCTCCTTTGGTTGATAATTGGAATATTATTACATACAATAAAACGTATTCAGAATTGCAGGATCACATAAAACTCGACAATAAAGTTGATGCGTATTCAACATTGAAACAATTTTTCGATTATTACAAAGATTTTAAATTCAAAGAATTGGTAAATATGATTTAATTGTAATTGAATTGGTATAATATTGATTATTTTTAGGTTGTTTGTCCTTTGTTAGGTGATACTGTGCCTGTTTATAAATTTAACAAAACTGATTTCGGAAAGGATTTGCCTAAGGAAATGCACAGGTATCAAGTGAACATAGCGGAAGACCCCGAATGTCAGTTTCGAGTAATGGCGTCTATGTTTGTTCAGGATCCGTTTGATTTGGGACATAATTTGACGAAAGCGGTGCCCCCGCATTTTGTCAATAGCTTGCAACAGCTATTTGCTTTATCATCGAAACAAATGCGGCTGTAATTTTTTTATGTATATGATTTTTTACGATAAAATTAGTTTTATGATAAATTTTAAAATCAAAATGTATATCGCTGCATACATTTTATAAAATATATAAGTGTTGGTAGTAATAAATGATTTTGTTTATTTATTAATAAAATTCTGGCGAGTATACCTTTGAGCGATACGTTTGTGATCTGCAACATAATCACTGAAACAAACGGAATTTACGTACAAAATTAACACAATTGTAACCTTCCACTTGTCATGTATCTAAACTAAATTACTTACTCACAAACGTAGGAACAATTTAAATAAGCCGCTTTACTTTGTATTTGATAGAGAACCATGTAGTGTTGAATAAATTCATAATACGAGTATATCAACATTTTTTAATCATAATTTTCAACATTATTACATTTTTAAATTTTGTATAATGTAAGCTAATCTAATTAAATAGATGGCCTTAGCAAAAAGGAATTAGGAATTTTTTACAAATTGCAATATTACGGGTCGGCCAATATATAAATTTCAATGATGGCGACAACCGTGTTTCGTTCAACTCTGCTCGATATTATTTTTATCAAAATGGCCACTTTGTGAATAGAAATTTATCCAATTTGCCCTATTAGGCAAAAATCAAGAACCAATAGATGGCGCTTTTGAGATATTCAAATGGGGAAAACCAAACCCACGTAATCAGTGTGAAGTGATTTGTAAGTGGTTTTACAGAAAAAAATTTTAAATTTTTATAATCAAAAAGGTCAACATTCGACATTTATGTCACTAGTACATATGTATGAGGTTAGTTTTCCGACATATCACGTGGGTTTTGTTTTTCCCATTTGAGCAGTTCAAAATTTAACACCAGAGGTCAGCCGCTTTGCTGATTTTCTCCTCGAACACAAGCTCACTGAGAATCGAGGCTTACTAGAATTAGAAAGAGATGCGATATGGTAACGTAAAAATCAAATTTATTAAAAAAATTAACTGTTGATTTTATTATTTCTTTCATAAAATTAATTTGTTTAGTCACAAGTCGAATGATAATTTTGATATTTTCATCAATTCCATTACTAATTTAATTTATTTGATATTTTGAGATATTTTTTAATAATCAGGCATAACATTTTTACAATGTTATTAGTCATAGTTTTTATTTTATTTACAGTAAAGAATTGTGAACCTCTTTTAAGGTTTGATGATTTTGGTTCACTTCTTACCATTGCTAAATTCACTCTATTTAAAACCTAACCTCAATAAATTAATAACAAACAATACATTAAAATGCAATTAAATGAACATTTAAAACGAAGCCTGTGTGTTGCCAACACCACAAATGCCATCACCGATCAAACATATAGAAAACTATTAGAAGCTTCGATTAACGAAATCACCGACTTGCAAAAATCCAGTAATATTTACAAATCGTAAAATTCCAAATAATACAGTATCCTTATTATTGTAGATATAACACCTCTGTACAATTCAAAACCCGATGTTACAAAAGAAGTTTATGCCGGTTTTCTTAAGGCTTTTTCGGAATTTGCACGATTGGGATTATCGAGAGATGACGTTCATAGATTGTTAATGAAAGAATGCAATTATTCATCTCTACGAGCAGATATATTCGCCGACATTTACGCACGCTCCAAAGTTAAATTGCAAATTAAATTGGGCAATATCGGCACACATTTGCCGCATATCGTCGACGTCGAATGGAAAATTGATTATATCGTTAAGGTATTTTAATTTTTATTATGATTCTATGCAACTGTTGGTTTTTTTTTTAGTTTGAGTGTTGTGAATTGTCGAGTAATCTATAAATTGTTCTGAAATGTAACAAATTATCTATTATAAAGCTTGATTTTTGTAATTTGTAGACGAGTGTATCCGATGGATCCGAAGGGCCGATATTCCGAGTGAATTTAATTACAGAGGAATACGATGCTGCAATTGATGGGAAAAAAATTGGTAATATTAGATTCTCGTGTGATTCGCATGAATTGCAAGATCTTGTTTATAAATTGAAGGATGCCGTGAGGCATTGTCAGAAGATTGCTAGTGAACATTAATTCCATTAAACTGTACCTATTTATATATAAATAAAATGTATTTTGTAACTTTACTGTATAATATAAAAATAAAGAATGTTTAAATTTTATTTTAAAATCTACAGCAATAAGTTAATACATGCAAACTTACTCGTCTAAGCAGCTGAAATAAATTGTGGCTCTTTCAATGCTATTACATTATCTAATTTTAAAATTTAGAAGCTGTAATTTTGTTAATCTGCGCCTCGCGATTAGGCAACT
>JARJEC010149740.1:0-19956 GCA_030264575.1 Tachinus sp. AB-2021 | reverse complement strand
TATGTACGTTTTAATTAATTTTACCATTGTTTTTTTTGTAACTATTTATTGACGTTTTCAATTTAACCTATGGAGAGCTCAGAAGTCAATCAATGTAAGACAAGTAAGTAAAAACTTCTTTTGCAGTGTGAGTGCATCTTTATTCTTAAAAGTTTCAATTGCCAAAACGTTTATTTATGTGTTACTTGTTAATTAAAAAAAAGTTTTTTGTTGTTTTGGCTGACCTTAAAACAGGTTCTTTTTAGGGAGATAATTTTAGTTCTTTTCAAGAAACTAGTTTGCAAATTAAGCAAGGCTGGATTAAGTTATAAAATAATTACTCGGCTAAGGAGCAAAATTCTCTTCATTTCCCTTATGATAATACATATTTTATAAAATAAAAGACTATCATTAGCACATGCCGATCCGTCTTATTTTATTTTTCTACGTTCTACTAGCAAAAATATTTGCCCCCGAATTTGTCTATATCGCAATATTTTTATCATATTGAGCATTCGTTTTCGTGTTATTGGCAGAATTTTCTTTCTGAAAATAATTATTTGTATGTATAAAAAACAAATTGTAAACAACTTAAACAATAACTATTTTTAGTACAAGTGAGTAAAATGAGTCATTTAATCACGAATTTGGCGAGCGAGCTCCTCATCTAGACGAGTAATTCAAATGACTGTTCACGTGTGCTAAACCTGATTGTTTCTACTTTCGCAATTAGAAAAGAAACTGATACATTGAATTAATTGAAGATCTTGGGATAAGAAGGCTACAAGCCACAAATCCAACATTCCGAGATAAGATTTAATGTTGAATTAAATCTGTATAAATAAAATAAAAGTTGTTTGTACATTGCTTAAAATCAATCCAGTTTTTGATATTTTTTGTTTTCACCAAATCCACTACCAAAAAAATTTCCGTCTGTCTGCATATCCTGAAAATTTGTAGGAAGTTGGCTCAGTACTTATAACTAACGTTGACGTAAAATTTAGGCTATAAATTATATCGTTGGGAAGGTTAGACGTTATGATGAAGGTTTGTGTAGTTTTAAAGAACAAGTAATTATAATTTTGTTCAGATGGCGGTTTATTAATTAAAATATTACTATTTTTTATTACGTCAAATATTATTTGATGTAAAGTCGTATTTTGTTATATACACTTAATTATGGTAAAGATAGTTTTTCCATTAAATATCTGCAACTGCCCATGGATGGGTGTAGTTCATCTGTAATACATTATATGCTGCGATAGCAAAACTTACTTTAGTCGTTAGCGAACGTAGTAGCGTGCGCGCTTCGTGTTCGAAACGTTTATAGTTCAAATCTTTCGCACAGATTTTTTTTAAATTTATTTACGGAGGTATAAAAATAAAATTTATACTTATACATAAATAAAATAAAGGTACATTGCTTAAAATACAGGGTAATTTTATTTCAATATTTTAAGCACTATTTTATAATTATTTGATATAAACTTGTATTTTGTTACATAATCTTAACTATGGTAAAGATAGTTTTTTAAATAAATATCTGTAACTGCCCGATACTTTTTGTAGTTTTATTTCTTACAACTTACAATACGGTGTCTAAAAATCAACATACATCTAGATCTCTACATTAGGAAAAAATAAGCAAATGTACAAAAAACTAATCTCGCCTAAATATTTAAGTCAAGTAAACTAAAATAAATATATCTGTATAAATAAAATAAAGGTTTTGTCTGAATATAGCTAAACTTCTAACAAACTTTGACTTAAAATCTGTGCTTTAAATTGGGAGCCTGGCGCACTCCTGTAGTCCAGCAACTTAGAAGTCATGTTAGACAATGGTTGAGGTTGAGGTTCGAACCTCAACATTGCCTGCATTGCATGGGTAAACCAATTGCGTTCAAAAAGTGGTAATTTATGTAGTGAATATTGAGACAGACGCGCTAAGGTATTCAAAGAAACCTTGCGTCTGCAAATAAAAACAAAAATCCTCGAAAGAGAAAGAATATAATAATAATAATTATTATTATTCTACTGATAAAAATTCTAAACGAATGTTATGAAGGTTTGCGAGTTTTGAAGCGTCTAGCCACAGCCACATATTTTGCTTCCCGCATGGGTTAGTGGCTTTATCGGTGACACCATCTATTCGTAAAATATGTTAAAACATATTATTGCTTTGATAATAATATTTATGTGTATAGAAATATACAGTGTACATGTTATTGAAAGTAAATTTAAAAAAACATATAATTTTTGAAATAATATATCGAACGCCAATAATAAGAGCGCTGTATACGGTACTAACGCGAGTTAAACGCAACTACCAATGTCGAGTGTATACTAGCCCTTAATTGCTGATTTAAAAATCATCGTTATATTGTATACTCACAAAAATGTAACATTAGATAAATTAAAAGTATCAATTGTTGAGCATACATTTGGAAAACAACGCAGTTGTAAATTAAAAATTAATTATTTCAAAACTTCGTTTTGGACTTAATGTTTTTAAATTGTGGACCGACGATATTATTTATAATGTATGCAACGCAATTTACACTAGTGACAAAAAATCACTTGTGATTTGAATACCTATTTTAACACTCATCTGAATGAGTAAAACTTGGCATTTTACAACAAACGCGGAAAAAGTACACATATTGACGACATATTTTATAAATGTCACGAATACCGACCTACGTCGGTAGTACCAACGATGTATTTTCTAAAAACTGATATTCATTTTCTTTTATAAAAACATATCTGTAAACGAACCATGAGGTTATGTTTAACATGAGAAAATATTCTGTTGCATTTAAAACGATTATTTATTATGAAATTAATATTGTCAGACCATATTTAACAGATGAAAAATAATTGAATTGGTTAGAATTGACATTTCTTAAAAGTAACTATGCGTTTTTATGAATTTATTAACGCAGCAATAGAATTATTTTCATTTATCAATACGCCAAATAGGGGGCATTTCACATGTAATTTTGTGCAAAAATTTTATTTTTAATTTTTTTATAAATACCACGAATTCTAATACTATACTAATACTACTCACAATAAAAATACATTATGCATATTTTTTAGATTTATGTAGACTTTTGATAATGTATTTGTAAATAAAATTTAACTATATACAGAGCGGCCAAATTTAAACGTTACTATAGGCTATTTAAAAACAAAAAATTGCGAAGTAGTTCAATTGCAGTAAATAGTAGATTACTACCGAAGTGGAAAATGTCACATTACCGCTGAGGGCCGGTCGCTAACCAATGTGCGTAACGCTGCGGTTAGCAATTGCCCGAAGCGGGAATAAAAAATTTTATATTCACAATCATATTCTACCGTGGATGTAAATTATGGATTGTGAAAGTGAAAACGATAGTGAAAATAGTATACAGAATACTCCACCTAATATTCTAAAGCAAGCGGACATGCCTAGTTAGATATTTTAGATTCGAGATTAAGAGAAAAATACGAAAATCAATACTAAGTTATAATATTGTGTAAAAAACAATAAAGTAAATAAAATATTGAAAAACATTTTCCTTGCATATTTTGCACAGAAAGGCATGGCATACAAACATTTGACTTTGTGGTCATTCTACTCCATGTTTAAAGAGGCCATAGTCATAAAAAATGACTGGTGTTCCTAAGGTCGATTCCCCACATTGTAGTTATTTTAAACTCACTCACTCAGTCACGCACTTCCTCACTCACTCACTCTCTCACTCCGAGCATCGCAAGCACACTGACATCACATAAATATATACATTTGTATGTGACTTCAGACCGCTGACGGCAATGCTGACGTCACAGATGATGCTGATGATCCTCAAATAAACCTCAGCTGCAGAGCAATAGCATACATGTTTACACATGAAAATTGTTAGAAGTGTTGTCAGTAAATACAATGAATTATGATATTTAAACAACTGTATAGAACTTCACTTCATTAGTTCACAGTAGCCCCATTAGGTTGTCCTGACACTAAAAAAATCCAGGCCATTTTCTTACCTCCGTTTTTTGCATTTCCCGATGTTTTGGGTCATTTTAAGATGTTTAAGCAAAAAAAAATTAGGCCACAATATTGATTACCAAAGTTCTCCTACCCTATTCCTTCTTCGAAGGAATGTGGGGGAACTATATATTAATAATTATAATAAAAGATATTCAATTTATTAATTCTCTAATTGCAAAAATGGAAAAAATCAGGTTTAATACACATGAATAAAGTGATTAGATCACTAGTCTAATTGGGGCAGCGGTGAGTGCTGCGCAGCTCGTGCGCCCAACTATTAGACTCGTGATTAAATTATGCACTTTACTCGCTTATACTAAAAATAGCTATTACCATTTTCCGCTTCCAAATAAGCGTAATTATCGAAATCAGCCTTTTTCCATTATGGCTCCTATTATTTTATTTATTACATCAAAAACAACACACCTTATAAGCACTTTTTAAGTAGAAGCCAGTGGCACAGTCAATATTTTTATGACTTTAAAATGTTGGCATATTTGTATTTGATAATGCTGGAAATTAAAAAACAAATAACCAGGATATGCACACACTAAGGAAATTCGATTAGCATACCACACCATAGAACCACTTTATACGAAATAAGTCCGTACTTAATATCAAAATATTTAACAAGCTTCAAAAACAGATTAAAAATGAACAGAGATGTAAGTTGCAAGTTACTTGAAATTATTTTTCACAAAAAAATCTATTTAATTCCTTAAAGAAGAATATGGATCTGCACAACATATAGCCTTCGATATTATGTAGAATTTTGTTTAGTTCTATATTTATTCATTTATTTGTGCACTTATATTATATCTTGACTGTGATATTTTTATCTAACATGAAGGCAGACCAGCCAAACCTAACCTAATTGTGCTTAGTTATTAGTCTAGAGATTTATACGCTTTGAAAATGATTTTTACCAATATTATTTGCATATCAATTTTGAATGTATATCTCCACAAATCATAAGAAACTAATGCAAATGGCACCTTATTATTTTGGCGTATTTTCGGGTTTTATTAATATTTTACTTTTTATGCATATTTAGTGCAAATTTTAAGAATTTTAATTTGTTTTTTCTTAATTCTTGTGTATATTTGATGCTTATTTTAAGTAGTTTTGCCTATTTTTGGCATTTTCGTGCATAATTGAGCAATTTCCAATATCATAAATGCTCTTCTGATAAATTCGTTGGAGATTATCCGCAACTTTAAATTAAGCTCGTTGAAAGTACATGGAGATTCTGCAGATGTTGAAAGAAGCTTGTCGGGATATTAAAACTTTTTGACTGACAAAAGAAGGTCCTTTTTAATGGATTTTGAAAAACATATTTTTTTAAATTAATCATAACTATTGTCAAATTATTATGATTATTTAAATTTTATTTTTGTTGTGTTTATTATTATATTAAGTGTTAGTATTTTTGAATTCGTTTTATATGGAAAATCAAATTATTTATACTTATTATTATGCTTATTTTGCAGTTTTTTACGCATATAAGTCCTAGCTCTATTTATAACAAGTAAAATGAAGAAATCTTGTTTTTACATAAAAATAGATATTTTGTTTTTATGCATACGTTGTAGGGGTTACGCAAAAAACAATGTCGCTAAAATAAACAAATAAATTAGGAATATAAAATATTAGTTTATTCGCAGTTTCTTATTAATTTATATAGATTTTGGTTAAATTAAATCGAAAAATCGAACAAAACGAAAAATCCGTTTTACTGCCAATAAACTAATCTCGAAAAAATGGCTCAAGGCTGAGTTCGTCAAAATTGATCTAGCATTTTTAGTTTCCGAGATAACGTCAAAATTTGGCCACCCTGTACAATTGTAAATGTATAATTAAAGCCATTGTAAATAATTCTATCTTCGGAAAATCAATCTTGTTATTAATCTTAGATAGAGTTTTAGTGAAACACGGATGTCACATACTTTATAGAGTATTTTAACATAAAGGTAAAACTTGCAATTTTTATGAGCACAAACCTGTTCATAAAATAAAATAATTTTACATTGGCACTAGTATTCGTCCAATTTTACGTGTGTGGCCGTTTTGGTTAACTCATTATTCATACCTATCCAATTTTACAAACACGGACCTGTTCCCTCGACAATTTTTTGTTGGCCTAAAATATATTCGTAACATTTTTATTTTATTTTACCACTAAAATGTTACTTATTGGAACGAAAATGCGAGCGCAATGTGGCTTTTATGACTCTAGAGTCATAAAGTTGCAATACTGTTCAAATATATTAATTAAATGACTCATTGCAGGTTATAAAAATTGTGTAATCTGTCAATTTAATGACATTTGGCTTGAAAATATTAACTTTCAATTTAATTTTTAGCTGATATGGAGGTTTGTAATAAACAGTTTTCATGGAAGCATAAAGAATATAATGATATACATGTCTTAAGGGTCATTCACATACAGATTAGTGTAGTTGCTGTACGGCGGTGTATTGCAGTTGTATTGTAATATTTATTTGGTATTTGGTCGTTCACATCGAGATTAGTTTGATTGAATTGCATTGACTTGTCATAACATAACCGCAAAAGTCATGTCAAATTTAAATAAATAAATCAAATAAATTTGATATCATGCACAGAACTTATTTGAATGGACTGAAAAATTCGTTATCGATTTCAATCAAACTACCCAGTTTACAAAGATGTACAAAGATGATTTCTGTATTACCGATAGTAACGTCGTCATATCGGCTATATCCGATTGGCCGTTGCATCAGTGCGTTGTAGTGTAGTGCAGAAAATTTGGACAAGGCTTCTACATTCCAATACAACTGCACTAATCTGAATGTGAACGCTTACGTATGATTACAAAAGGCAAACATTCTACACTACCATACAACTGCACTGCAACTGCACTAATCCGTATCTGAATGATACTTTACGTAAATCATAAATCAAATAAACATGACATCATCAATATTGAAAAATCTTGAAAAAACGATACACAACCACTGAAAAAATCTAATGTCGATTATGTAACATTCAACTGAGACAATGTCGGATTATATGCAAAATTTTGCCAAACAAAACGTAGATATTGTTGATAAACATGAAAATTCAAATAACATCGTAAACGACAATAAATCAATGCACTTGCTGGTATAGATGGTAGATTTAGATAGTTTTATTACTTACGAGTATAAATATTTATGTATACGTGAAGCAACAAGTAGTTGCACAAATAAAAATAGTCGTGTTCAATACAGCGCGAGCGTATAATTTATAAATACTGAAGAAGCCAAGCCGACGAACGGCAGTATTGAAAAATAATTTGAGAATGCGGGGACTTTGACTTTGTATTGGATGCGTTTAGTAACGGGAATATCGTGGGCTCGCTTTAATGCGATTTCTTGCGGTGCGTGAGAACATGCCTCTGTTAAAATTCACCAAAAACGGGTTTCGGGACCGTTAAAAAATGCGATTCATTTCCTGAACGAGTAAATAAAATGGAGCGCGGCGATTTAAATTGGTGTACTATTGAAGTAATATTTATCTCTATAAAATTTTATTACAATATAAAGGTAATGATATTAGCTCATTTTTATTTGGTACTTAATAGGCATAATTAACTAGCTGTTTTATTGGACTTCAATTTGTTTGCTATTATTAGATTTCATTCAATGTTTTAATAATATAAAATATATTGAAATTTAATTAGACTAATCATTTATCTGATTTTGTTAGTACAAAATGAAAGTCTTAATGATAAAGTTACATCAAGGATTACTACAGGATGTCGATTAAATCTTAATTGAGTTACGTCAATTTTAAAATTCCGATTTTATTGCATTGTACACAAAATACATTTTTTTAAATTTTCAATGTATTTTCGTTTTAATATGTGCATTAATTACTTCTTGTGTTTTCTTTTGCGTAATAAGGGTACCTAATCATTTCCTTTATTTATAAAATATTGCGTTACTTAATGATCATTAAACAGTAAAGCAAATTACTTATTAAATATATGAACAAACAAATTGAATCATCGGTATATATTATATTCTATAATTTTAATATGAATAGTTGCAATGGATCCCACTGAACCAGTAAAACCGTTAGCTTCCCGTGATGAAATCGATTTTGCTTTGTTCTATAATTTCCCCTTCGTCTTGTCTCACATACAGTCAAGAAGTGTTATATTGGCCAACTTTTCATTTCTTTCGAATGCGTAACATATATTTAGCATTGTATGATTAAATAAAAAAATGTGAATAAGTGGACGAAATAATTTCACCGAATCGAGGCTATGAAAAATGTATGTATAATGGGATCGTTATCGGAAATCATTTTATTGTTGTTTAATTAGAATGTTTTTCAAGAAAGTATGTTGTTCATTTTTTAATCTATACCCGTCGTTCAATTAATAAATAAAACTTATGCGGACTGCTGTCTGATTACTGGTTGACCATTCGCCTGTGTATTTAAAAAAATTAAAATTATTTCACCATAAACTTAATTAACAATATTACAAATCGCTCAACATTGTCATGCGAGTTCATGACATGTTGAATGGAATGCAAAATAATAAATGTTACATTCGCTGCACGACACAATTTCAGCCTACAATAATAATGAGAGAGTACTGCGCAGCATGCTTGCTAACATTTTGTCAAAGCTAATAAATAAATAATACAAATACACAAACGTTAAGTTACGTTGGTCATTGTATAAAATAAATAATACCCGTAATACAGATAGATTATACGAATTGGTTACATTGCGGTGAAGTCATAGCGTTTGCTGCACATCCTCTTGCACGAGCCACTAATGTCAATATTAATTATGATTATTAAGAAACAGTTGAAACTTCTTTTACAATTAAGCATATTACATATTTTGAAAATACTATTTTGTAATATAATAAACAGCTGAAATCAGTGGCAAATGACGTTGTCAATTAACGATTTTGATAATGTAAGTTATAGCAGAAAAATAAATAAAACTAAGAACCTTCACCATCCGTCAGGTCAACTGTATCTGAACAGATTTAAAATTAACGTAAATTGTTTTATTGAACTACCTATTTTACGTTATTATTTCATTGACCACATAAGACAAATAATTAATTACCAGAACTATAATCTGCTACTTTGCAGATTCACTAAACACAGCTGCATATAAAGTTAAAACCATGTAGTAATATAAATTATGAGAAAAGATAAGATATGAGAAAATTGTTTTCTTCCAAAGTTACATACTCAAAAATATTTATTTTTTTCAACCGCCACTGCATTTACGTGGCTGTTTTTTACTTTCACCGATCACATGGGTTTTGTATTCTGAGGATCTCAAACTCCCATCTATTGGTTTTTGATGTTCTCCTATTGACATGGATATTTGAAGAAGAGAATGATGCGAAACACTTTACAAAAGTTGCGGGTGGCTCATGAAAAAATGCAGGTTTTGGATTGACCAACTCAAATATACCGATCTGTACCACAATAAAGTGACCTGAACCGCATAGAACTTACTCAAATAAAGCCTACTAACTGGTTAAGGATTTTTTAACCACTTCTAATGCCGGTTTTTAAACGAGCTTAGAAAACAGCTGTCAATAGCAACAAAACGGCAACTTTTTGAAGACTGTTTCGCAACTGTTCCAGTTGTGATTACTCCCGATACATCATAGATCAAAAGATTTCGGTATTTCCCAAGAGAGTGAGGTGTTTTTGTTTTGAGCTTCTATTTCGTGCATTATTTGTAGTTTTGGTAAGTAACTGTTGGACCAGTGCTGCAGGCCGAAAATGAAAACACAACTAAAATACAAATTATGAATTTGTTGTATTTTTATTTCTGTTTTCGAGTCTATTAATATCATAAAGCATCAACTCTACTAAGAATTAACAAAACTTCTTTCAATGCCGAAATGTAAAATGGTAAAATTATTTTAATTGTAAGTACCCAATAAACAATTTACAAAACGCATGTATGTTTGGGAAATCATCGCAATCTTAAGTGCCTAAGTGTTGTCACAGGCGTGATGCAAATTTTGTCGTCATCGTCTCAACTGACTGATTGTTTATTTACCATGAAAATAAGATTGCAAATATAATAAAATATAAATATAAAATAGTTTTAATTAAATCACTTCAATATGTACGTAGGACATAATTACTTTATGTTATTTATAGATCCATACATAAAATTATTTTTAATGAGATATTGAACCTTTATGATTAAAAATGTCAACGCACGTGACCTTCATTCCAGAAATACTGAAATATGTGTCATTCATCATAGTTTAATATTAGTCAATTCGAAACATTAAAAACATTAATGAATTCGTTTATATGCCATAATAACGGGTCCAATCAATTTTATTATTCAAATATGTACTTATTTATATAAAACTTTATACAAGAAAAAAAGTGAAAAATTTGTTGGTAATTAATATGAAAACAGATGAAAATTTGTATATATTGTGATTGCAAGGTCGCATCTTTGCATTTTATATGAAATCGATAATCAACATAGTGTGCCAATAAAAGGTCACGGTCAGATGGCTAAATGCATGTCGCGGTAAAACCAAGGACGTCGCGTCGCGCGGAAAACTTGAAAAAGGTTATTTGGGACGATACGCTTTATATATCGTAAAGTTGTTTTTCAACCGGGAAACTTTCGCACATGTTTCACATCCGTAAATACGTGTTGCGGATGAACTCGATATTTTATATAACTTAACCCGAATTAATATTTATATCAAAGTGACATAATTAAATCATATTTATTGTAAGAAGTATTTTTAGAGCAACGCAAAATGCACAATATGTTTTCACATTTACACAAAAACATGCCAAAATGATTTACTTTGAATGCATAAAGCTTGTTACTAGAAACATATAATTAATAATGATTAATCGCTCATGTCAAATATGTATTATTGCTACACTTAATCCTTGATTTTTCCAATCTTTATTATCAGCGTTTGTTATCTTATCAAAAACCTTGAACATTAGGTTCTACTTAATATGGAAATTTAGAAAAACATAATTTGTTATTAACAACATATTTTAAAGAATAAATAAAAAAAGTTCTTAAGCTGGCAGGAATCGAATTTTAATAAATAATTTATATATTTAATACAATACTATTTACCAGTTATGCAGCTGCAATTGATTCTTGATTGCATAAGACATGTTCAAATGAGAAACTCACCTATAACAAAAAAAAAAACGAATTAATACTACATATACATGCGATCAGAGGGTCTAATATTAATGCAAATTTGTAGAAATTATTTTTGTGAAAGTGCAATTTAATTATAATGTTGAATTTTCTTATATTATAGCGCGTATCAATTTATTTTATTTTCAAACAATAATTTCAACAAAATTAAAATTAAAAAAATAAGTTCATAACATATTATGTTAAATTTAATTTTAGAATAAAAGTTAAAGGAATTCAAATTATAAAAATAACTTAACAACAATAATTCGTAGTGTAGCATGTTTATTTCGATTACTGGGGCAAGTACGTAGAAATACAATTTATACAATAAATTGAAATTAAAATAAATTCAAAACGCTATTTTTTATTTAAATAAAATGCATTACATATCCCATAATGCAAATTCGGCATAGGGCTAACAAAAAAACAGTAACCTAGTGATTTATGTGTGTTGGAAATATAAATGATGTTGAAAGCTGGTCGAACCTTGGAAGTTGAAACCTACTACTCAATTAACAAGTTATATTGTGCATAATGTTTGTTATACTGATACGAGGTGTGTTCATAAAGTAATAAAAATGGTTCTTAAAAATGTGAAGAGTAATATATACCGCAACAAAAATAATAAGTATGTGAACATCACGCAGTAAGACCGTGCACGAAGGAGCGTCCCAACGTGCAACCTTGTTAAACGACATCGTCCGTTGGTATAGAAATTTATTCCAATGCTTAGGCGCTTGTTTAAATACCCTGCAATACTCTGTTATAATTGCTGAAGCGACAATGCACTTTAAAATTTCAACAACCAACGGCAACCCACTAAATGTTTTTTAATAATAAAAATAGTTTAATAATAATTTATTTAATGTTTCCGACTATAAAAATAGTATACATAAAGTCATAGTTATAGTAACTTTAAAGTTAAAAATAATTTTTGAATTAAAAATGAATAAAATATGATTTAAACAACAAATCAATAATTTTAATCAATTTAATCCTAAATAAACAAAAATTATAAAAACAAAATGCAAAGGAAAGATACAGTATTCTAAGACATCTCATTAAATTAAATAATGAATTAAATAATTTTCATTGTATAATTAATAACTGTAATAGCAACAATTTCAGGAAGGAAATTGCAAAATAAAACAATGTGAATTAATGCTGAATAAAACGTACACGATAAAAAATCATAGCAGCTGTATAGAAGGCACGAATCCGTTGAAACTGGGTCAGACAAGCGCCCGCGACTTTTGTTTATTTTTGCTTTTATTGCACCGTCTATCTCGCTCATCCACATTCACTTATGAAATTAAAACTAAGGCGGTTGGTTTCCTCAAATAACACAGAGGAACTGTTGCATTGGCTATAATTTCTATTCCGGAATTAAGTAAATATGAGAACAGACAAGTTCACTTTTATATATAGCATATGCAATCCCAGTTAGTTAGTTAGTTCATTTTTGGCAAAACATATGTGCAATCCCAAACTCCATCCATAAATAGTATTAACATTATTATTTAATAAGCTAAAATATACAATAAAAATAGTTGAATAATAATCTATTATTAAACTCAAGAGTCGTGAGTATTTCCACTGCCTATGCATTTTTAGATTTGCTTAAGATATTTTTTAAATTATTATATTTCCTTTAATGCGTTATTTTCGTTTACTTATTTAATTATTTTATTGGGAAATTGACCGTCAGGTTATGACGTCACATAACATAGTAAGGCATATTTATGACGTCAGTATCCGTGCGACGCTAATGTATGCATTCGTAAATGAATGGCTATGCTGTGCCCGACCTCCGAGACAGTTTTTGTCGGGGCGTTTCTGTGCGTTTCTGTGCCTTTCGGCTGTTTCGCTGCGGTTCGCGTAATTTTTGTGCGTTTTGTGATTTTTTTTTGTGTTTTGGTGCAATATAATACGTTTCTTAATATTTTGTCATAGAAATTTAATTTTGTTCGCATAAAAACCAACTAGGTTGTATTTCCCACACTATGCTCATAAAAAAAACGATGTTCACACATCCCTCGTGAGTACAGCGCACTTTTTTAAAATTTATTTACTCTTTGATTATTTCGTTCATTTGTTGATTTCGATTATATTTCCATTCTTTTTCTATATTTTATTTATTATTCGTTTTCTTTTTGCACAATTTGTTAAATTTATTTTATCTTGGTTGTTTTCGAAGTAAACACTTTTATATTGAGGTGAGAGTTCTAAAAAGCAAAACAGTGTGAGAAGAGAAGGTAAGGATACAGGAACTAAGTAAGCGGCTGAGTGAGTGAGTGAGTGAGTGAGTGAGTGAGTGAGTGAATGAGTGAGTGAGTGAACGATTGAGTGAATGAGTGAATGAGTGAACAATTGAACGATTAAACGATTGAGTGAGTGAGTGAACGATTGAGTGAGTGAGTGAGTGAACGATTGAGTGAGTGAGTGAGTGAGTATCTGCGTTTATGTTTACACATTCTTCGTGAGTAGAGCGGCGCTCACTAAATTGATTTTTATTTAAAGATAATTAATTGTACCTATTTAAGGGAGAAAAAAATATATCTTATCATTACTACAGAGAATACATAAGCAAGTATATTTCAAAATTGCTTTAGCAGCAAAATCTTTAAATAATAAAAAAATTGACACGCTGAATTTTCCAAATAATCGGAAATTTAATCAAAGGTTTTACTTCTATGTGTATTCCAAGCACACTCACACATTTTATAATTCTATTAATCTATGTCTTAGTGTTTTTTTGTTTGTTTTTCATAAATTTTGCGTTTATTTTACTTTTTATTATATTTAATAGTCACACACTACAAAAGGTCTTGGATATATTGTACTATAAAGGGTGATTCATAAGAGATGGCAAAAGTGAAATGTCTTATTCTACATCAAATCCTGAACAAAAAAAGAATAAAGTTTCTCAATTTTCAATTCGTTGCGCAAAGAATAAACGATAGATCTGATACCATTTTTAATATAAACTCGCTGACCATGTTCTGTGGCAAATTCTCTCCAGACTCCTTTGCCTATTGTAATCACTCGCAAGACCAAATTTTGTTTCATCTGTAAATAAGAACAACAGCCACTGTTGCAAAATCCAGTCCCTATGACACTCCTTTTACCATTATAAACGAAGAACTCGGTGCCCTGGAAGTATAGTAGCCATAAGAGCCTTCTTGAATGCAAATTTGAAATATGAAATCTCCAAACCATACATATTGAAACGTACCTTTAAATTTCATTAAATATCAGAACACTTAGAAAATACAACTTTTTGATAAAACAATATGATTTTCGTAAAGGTAAAGGCACGATTGGCGCTATATTGGCGTTAACGTAAGTCTTACAATCTGTATCGAAGTAACAGGAGACAGTTTGTAGGTAGAAACAATAAGTCTCACAAGGCTCCATTTTTGGGCCGCTTTTGTTATATTTTATTATATATTAATGGTCTGCCATCATATCTGATTTCTCTTCCAGAAACACTTTTGTTGCTTTAAGCTAATGACGCTATACTTTATAGCACAGCACTAGAACAGAACTTAGAACAGTACAGGCATTATAATCCTTAACAGTGAAAAAACAGAAAATTGATATAATGCTAATAGAATTAATTTAAATAAAGAGAAAACTGCAACTTTACATTTTACTTAAAGCCAGGATTAAGCAATATGGGTTCCACAAAATTTGTTGAGCTTACTCTAGATTAGCGCATCACATGGGAAGATCAAAACCGTATAAAACCGTAGAAACATTTATCTATTACGAAACTTGATATTAATATGTGTAGATCTATACACTTGAATACAATAACACTTAACTTATAAATTGATTATTGGAACGATTATTCTCGCTCCAATCTAGAGGAATTTGAGTAGTTTCATGCTTAGGATATAGAGAAGATTTCGGCTATATCTTTTAGGAGGTTGATTTGCCAAAAAATTAACTAACTATAGAAAATATAGAAAAACTGTTAGAAAACTAAATGTACTAACCAAGCTTATACGTTTATATATATACAAGTCAAAACTTGTAATTCTCATGTACTGTTGGAGCGCAACTTTTTTTTAATAAATTGCCTCAACATGTTGTGGATCTACAACTTTCAACTTTAAAAAAGGTAGATTATTTCTTATAAATGAAGTATTTTAGGACTTTGAGAAATTCTTAAATTATAATTGGAATTAATTAAGCAGTAATTTTATTGTCCTTTTTGTAAAGTTTTTCAAATGTATTTTATTTAGATTCGTGATAATATAAAGGGTCCAGTGGAAGTGGAAAATTGAATATCAAATTAAACCGTTCCCATTTCTTTTCCTAGGTATATTACATTTTGTATTGTATATTATAAGAAAAGAATAAAGATGATTATTATTATTAAAGTGAGATCTGAGGGGTGGAGCGGAAGAAAGTCTGCAAACTCTGCAGGCACATTGCGCTAAATATCGATCATCTCTTTTATTTGTGGTTTCAAGCGGCCCACTACTTGGAATTCGATTGACTGTTCCAAATTCTACGTACCTGTATAGATGTATATATTATTCGCACAACAGTAGATCTCCGGATGTCTAACATATTAGATATCTGGTGATTGAAATATCTAGCATAATACAGAGCATTGATTCTTATTCTATTAAAAGCAGAAACTCCATGTCATGGTATTGATTGTATCAAAGAAAAATTATCAAACGCGCTTGCCTAATTATGAATTAAAACTGCTCAAAGTTCAACACAAAAAAAATAACAAGTCGACAATGGTTTGTTGATGATCATGAATTTGTTTATTAGGTTACTAATACCTAGCAACAAAAACAAAACAAATCATAGTGGAAATATTTTAATAGGGGACCCAAGCCTTTCGGTAATGTATGAATTATGGTTCCTATCACTTGCATTAATATGCGAGGGTAACAAAATTTATTTCTAATATACTAATATTGTATTGTCAAAAATAGTTGCATAACTGCTTACTTACGGTGCCAGTGTGAGTTAATATTACGACACTAGCACCGTAAGTAATGTCATTTCTAAATTATATTTACGTATAAAGTTGGCTATGAGTAAACGTCAATTTCGTTAGTGATCGGAGATAAATTTAATAAATCTTAACTTAAAATGCAAGTTACTATAGACGTAAGGTTTACTTACGTTGTTAGTAGATGAAAAAACTTTTTGGATAGTATATAGATAAACAAATAATGCAAACGCTAATATTATTTTATATAAGAATTAATACAAAGTTGATAACATTCTGAAGTAAATAAATATCTTATGGCCAGCAGACTGCTACAAACCTAGTTAATGTGTCGTAAATGCGACGGATGTTTAGAAATTTATTCATGCAAATTGGGCAATCGAAAGTGAATGGTGAAATTAAATATCAATAAAGTATTATGTTTAAACTTATTTAATAATTAATAAAAATAATTGATTAAATAATACGTTATTTTTAATGTTCACCGGAGTAAGCACGCATTTCTAATCGAATTCAGCACGAAATAATCTATTCGTCCTTTTAATCCTTCTTCAAATTAATATTTTAATTTTATGGAAGCAGGTTAAAATACAGGTGTGGTACTACCATAGAGAGAAATATTTATTTCCACTTTTTTATATCTCATAATATATTATGTTTATCGCGTTCAGAAGGTATGATGAATTTAATTGACAGTTTCATTCTATTTAACTATTACACGGGTTATGTTTATCGAAATGAACAGTTAAAATTTTTCTATTATAACGTTTTTATTTTATAATTTCTTTAATATAATTAAAAATAAAAGCATGTAAATTTGCATTGTTTTGACAATATGTATTACGATCTAATAGTAAGCCAATATTGAAAGAAAAAAATAGTTAAAAACATTTTGAATGCAACTGTTATAACTAGAATCATAAAGACCGAATATTTTATTATGATTATAGCTAAATGGTGCATATTATCCTTGATTCGGCAATCCACTTTTCACCTTCGCGTTCTAATTACCACGCATGAAATACTCATATTAAGATGGAGATTTTGCACACATTACATATGGTGCAAAAATAATAATGACAAGCGGTCTCTAGTCATGCATACATGCGGCCATGTAAAGAAAAAAGTGAAAATTCGCATGTATTATTGGTCTGCACAATCAAAAGCAGACGACTAGATCTAGAAACGAATGTATAGTAGTAGAAAGTGTATTTCGTTGAAAATGTACGTGTTTTCTTCGTACTTCACTATGCCTACATGCAGCAATTCTGCTGTAAGTGGGACGCGATTGCACCGTTCGTCCTAGTTTTCAAAGAACGGCCCCAACGTTAAACGTTATATAACGGATTATTATAATCTCGCGGTGCCTTGTAAGGAATGTTTTCGTTGCAGAGCACAATTTAAACAAATATTTATATTATCATGGATATTCAAAAGAAGTGCATTTTCTTATACTACTCTAATATTATTTTTTACGTATAACTAGGTTGCATAATTTGACACACATTTCTCTATAGTCTAGTCATAGTGGGTTATGTTATTTCGTGGATCATGTACTTTGCGGTTTAATGACGCAACCTACTTTCTGAAATACAAACCTGTACCATATATTTTTTAAATGCCTTCAAATTTGGCTGACCATTATATTGGAGAAAGTTATTTAGCGACATTCAAGAAACATTTAATAAAGTCTCATTTAATTGTTTTATAGATATCATTAAAAGCTTAAAAGCTATTAAAAAGCAAAAAGCTTATATGTATTTTATACTTTAAATGTCGATTAAAATAGTATCATTAGCAAATAAATATCCTTCCATAATGAGAGGAAATTAATTTTTCATACATAAATCTTAACGTTGATCCTAATTAACATTAATGCGTCTCCATTAATCTAATTTTGCTTGGTCTCGAAGTCTGGAGCCCGTAACGGTTTTTACACAGACATAAAAAGTGCAACTGTCTAGAAATAGTAAATAAATACAGGCAATAAAATATCGCAAAGTTAGCGACCTCGACTCCAATGACTTCCATATATAGACCGAAGGTCTAGACCTGTCCCTCTCATTAAACGACTTTGTTTTTTTTCTCTTCGTTTCCGCATCCTTTAAATGAATTAAATTAAATACAAGTAAAATAATTTTCGAATCATTTCATATTTTAATGCCGAACTATGTAGAATATCGTTAAATTAGTCACTATAAGGCAAAATTATGAATACCAATTGATTTATACAGTGACCGTCAAACAATCTGCGCTATTATTATGCATTTCTCAGATATTTTTATTTTTTACCAAAAGTTGTGCAAGTGTAAATATCCTTTTAGCCTCTTTTAAATATATATTATATTTTTCGATATCTAAGCATAATTTCAATAATAAGTTCAATTTTTTTGTGAGAAATCTTCCAAGAACTTGTAATTAAATTAAAAGCAACTGTTAAAAGTGTCAGTTCATTCTTTTTATTTACTAAACTTTACATTTGTCCATAATGTATATGTTTTTGGTGCAAGGTGTTTTTATAAATAAATTTAGTACATTGTGCCGTAGTCTGTGAAAATTCTAATTTGATCCCATAAATAAATCACCATCACCAAATTTTGTTCGTATTGTATGTTTGCTTTCCGTTTTTACAATTGTAAGTTGTCTGTGTAACTATAATTCCTGAATAACGTAATTTTATATATATATATATATATATATATATATATATATATATATATATATATATATATATATTGAAGCTGAAGCTTCAAGGTCGAAAGGTAAAATGGTAAAAAAATAAACGATATTATTATTATTATATATAGTAATAAGCATAGTGAATAGTAATATCCGTCAAGACAATTTCTTTTAATAAATAAATAATATTTGAAACAAACAAGTTGTAGGATTTATTATTGATTTATATAAATTTCAATACCGACATTATTTGAGAATAACTTCATTGTTTTTTAAATAACCACCACTATATCCTTTTTAATGGAACAAACTTAAAATAATTAATAATAAAATATACAGGGTATTTCGCCTACATCAAAAATAAAATGGTAAAAATAGTTTTTACTATAAATAGCTAATAACAAACTTTATTTAAAGAAATAATAGCCTATCTTAGAAAATAAAAAGGAAATCGCCATTCGTCATAGCTTTATCTAAAATATTTCCGAAGGCGATTGCAAATGTAAATTTGTTCATTCTGAAAATTATAAAAATAAAACTCCACAAATATAATAAGAAAAGTATTTTATTCAACTTATCTTATTCATAAACCATATATATTTCATCTACGAGTCATTATCAATGGCGATTATAAACAAAAATCTCCATAGGATGGCGCTATTTTATGAAAACTATAAAAATCTATACACCATGTGTTAATTGCCACTGATAATGACACATAGATGTCAAAATATATATGGTTTGCGAATAAGATAAGTTGAATAAAAATAAAATACTTTTTTATGCGACTTTATCTAAGAGGCGCTGCTTCTGGCCGTATTTGCATCCAAAACACTTTCAGGCCGCAAAGTTTGCATTATAAAATTGTCAATGTCACGGTTGTTCAGAAAAATGCAAGGTTATATTGTCGTTTTATAAATTTGATATAAGCTGCATCAATCTAATTGATTGCCAACTTGATAATATAAAATGTGATATAGAATTTGATTCTACTGCACCCGCGTTGAACAAACAGGTAAAAACCGCAGTGTTAAATTTGTCACTCAATAAATTACTATAGTATTTTTTCAAA
>JARJEC010149734.1:0-20389 GCA_030264575.1 Tachinus sp. AB-2021 | reverse complement strand
GCCTGCGTTTGAAAACCGATTTTGATCTCTCCTATAAATCCTTTCTTATCCGAAGAAAGCGTGGTTGTTCCCGCATGATTCAAACGATAACCCGTACTGGAATAAGGATCATCATAGCGATAACCCACACGTGAATGCGTGCTGTCATACCAGACATTGAATGCGCCATAAGGTTTAAAACGAGCACCATGTCCATAAATATAAGCACCCACACGGCCAACCAGATTATTCTTCAGTTCCTGTGATACCCGTGTGCCCCCATGATCCCGATAGCTGCTGCTACTATAATCAACATATGTGATCTGTGCTTGAGGCTCAATAGCTACGTTCGGCGTTAGCGCAATCGGATAACCTCCCTGAAGGGTGAAACTCCAGGCATTGGATTTATATTTAGCCGCCGGATTATTCCACGTAGAAACCTCATTATCATAACGACCATAAATCAGATAAGTATCAATAAACGGACTTAATATATTGTCCTTGTCGAAGAACCAGGTAGCATAAGCGCCCACCCCATAACCATCAACCGAACCATCTGCACGGGAACCGGTCAAACGGTTGACTGATTTGGTATCCACCGTACTGGCATTCGCCATCAGCCCGGCCACAAGCAGGCCTTTATTCCCGATCTCAAACGTTCGATCGCCACCAATCTGAATGACATAGGTATTGGTGTCATAGGCAATCTGACCACCCAATGATTTGTATTTCGCTTTATTGCCTGTGGCAAATGCCCACAAGGAATTAGACTTCTGACCGAATACTGTTCCTGCAATAATATCCCCTCTCTGACGAGCACCATTCAGGCGAATATCTGAGCGCATCACGCCAGCACTTCCGATCCCATTTGGACCAAGATGATTAAGAAATCCAGGAATCATTGTTTCTATAATACTTTCCTGGTTGCCAAGATTAATCCCGACATCCGGACGATAAACCGGCTCACGATAATCCGGCTGATCAGTTTCCACCCACGGTACTGTAGGCGGCAAAGGGATTACAGGAAAAAAAGGCGGGGAAAAAACTGAGCTTAAATACCAACTGTTATCAACAGCATGAACCAACATATACTCATACGCACCAGCAACGATGGTATGACCAAGTTTAAAGGCATCCGGGCTACTCGTTCCCAGAACATCCACGACTTTAATACCATAACCTTCAGTGACCCCTCCCAGACCCCCATCGTTATGAATTAACATGGTCGTTGAACCATTAGGACCGGTAACCACATTATCAACAACCAGAACATCGCTGCGACTGATAATACCAGCGCTGTTCAGAACTGTATCAAGCTTCAGAGACCCACCATTTGCAGTAAAAATACCATGGCCATAAGTACCCGCTATGTTTCCCCCACTGATCACCAGGACATCTCCTGCCTGATTATTAGTAGATAAATCTATGGTCCCTTTGTTTTCAAAACTATTTAATCTTAACAATTGTCCCTGTACCGTTCCAGGATGGGTGATACTTAATCCGCCAACGGGAATGAATTCATTCGTATTATCCACACTGGTATTACTATTAACGGTCGCTAAACGTATGGTTCCATTAATTTCATTAATAAAATTATCCGTACCTGCACCAAAATCTGAAACAGCAACCGCCTTGATGCCTGTCAGGCTGTTATAATTTCTTATATGCCAACTGTTTGAACTATGGTTCGTAAATTCAGTATTTTCACCAGACAAAGTAATGTAACCGGTAATCGTTCCATAGTTATTGATTTTGATCTGAGAAGCACTGGCAGGTGCATGGATGGCCCGGTCATTTGAAGATTCAATATTCCCTGAATTCTCAAGCGTATGAATACCATCACCTGCCGTTGGGTTTTGTAATTTGATGGCCGCATCACTGCCGCCTTTAATGGTTACACCAGGTCCAATCGTAATATCCGCAGTATGACTGGTTCGCGCATTAATACCAATTTTTCCCCCTACAACTGCAGCTTCTGCCAGAATAGTTACCCCACCGATATCACTTGTTGCAGAAATACCGGTATCTCCCGCTGTAATGCTTCCCCCAAAATGGCGAATAATAAGATTATCAGCCGTAACCCCTGCACTCCTACTAAAAATACCATGCCCCAAAGCAGAAGAAATGATTCCTTGATTTGTGATGAAAATTTTACCAGTTCCTTCATTTCTAGCAGATATGCCATGGCCTTCACCAGCAACCGTAAGTACTCCGGTATTTTCAATATCAATATGCCCGCTAGATACTGTCTGTGTTATTAGCGTTTCTATTGCGTGTGAAATGGGCGCCGTATCCCCAGGACCGGCAACTCCAATGTTTATGGAACTGTTCAGAATCTTTACGGTAATATTACCCAAGGATCTGCTCGCAAGATTTCTTACAGCAATACCAAAGTTTGTCGCACTACCACCCGTGGGGTTTTTGAGAATATCAATGGTACTGTTTTCTACAGTCACACGGGCATTGATTTGATTATTACCGCTGAATGTATCATCAATGGAGAGAAAGATACCATCGCCATTCTTGCCATTTACTTCAATACTGCTGTTCTTCACATTAATCGCCACATCACCGGTGCTTGCCTGAGACAGAGATCTTATTCCTGCAGCATCATAGATATTGGTCAGTATCTTCCCCCCCATATGATTGATTTCAATCCCGGTACTTGTTCCTCCGCCATTCAAGATACTGGCAATAATACCGTAAGAATGAGTGCTGGATAATTCTATTGGTGAAGTATTTAAAGTAGAAATATTATTATGATTATTGATCGTGATTTTATCAACAGGATGCCCGGCTATCGCTGGTTGTATGACAACATTAATGCCATCAGAATTACGACCATTCGTCGTTATTTCACCCGCATTTGTCAGGGTAATGGCACCTTGAGTACTGATCGCATTTAACCCAACCGCATTATCATTATATATCGTAATTTTACCGCTATCCGGTGAAATACCTGAATCAGGTATGTTATCAAGCGTAATATTCCCTTGTCCGCTATTTCTGCTGTAAATCCCGCTGCTCTGCCTGCCGGAACCGTATCCTGTCAGTTTCGCTGCATTGGTAATATGAATATTCCCTGTCGACGTCGCGTCATTAATGATGGTATGTATTGGCGCACTATCCGTAATGCTACCGGTTGCCTGATTCACCATTATTTCTGTAGCACCATCCGTGATTACTTGAATATTGCCCGATGAGCTTTGAGCATTCTGTGTCACACTCACCCCATGGTTGGCATTGCCGGCAAGAGGCGCACCTAAAAGGGTATTAATCCGGGTACTTTGAAGATCGACGATTAAATTAACATTATTCGTAGATGCGGCATTTGCGGTATTAATAAGAAATACCCCTCTTGACTCCAGACCACTGGTATTCAATGTGGCATTATTAACTTCTACAGTGAGATCTCCGCTACTTTGATTGCTGCGTGCTTCAATAGCGGCTGATCTGAATGCATTGGTAGCAATAATACCTGTACTATGTTCGACATTAATCCCCAGACTGCTTGATCCATTCTGCGCTATTGTGGCCAGAATCCCTTGTGAACTGTCCGTTGTACTCGTACTTAATGTCGTAATATGGCTGTTATTTATAATATTAATTCTGCCATCCCCAATAGTGTTGGTATGTCTTATATTTATTCCAGCAGAACCATCTCCGGAAGTTGTCAGATCGCCAGAATTGGTCAAATTAACTGTATCCGTTGTTGGCGTGTACGAAAGTGCAGGGTCATTCGGATTAGTTTTTGAGATTGGCAACACGTTATTATAATCAATCGCAGCCGGCATAATCATACCGTTTCCTGTAGTGCGGGCAAAATCATTAAGCGTCGACAGACGCATGTTATCCCCGGATTTTATCATTACGTGATTAGCCTGATATACAGGCTCTGACAAAAGCGGCGATTTATTGAACGTGATATTTATCAATAACTCTTGCGGACATACTTTTATATGATCAGACATAAAATCGATTGAGCGACATTCAGCAGCCCAGATTAAGGGCATGCTCATCCCACCAGATAGCAGGATATATACAGCAGTTTTTAAATTGATTATCGAACCATTCAGGTTAAATACCTGATTCGCTCCTCTGCATTGCCCGAAAGAAGTATTCCATATCAATTTACTTTTATTACTCATAACACTGACTTACTAACCTATAGCAAACGATTACTATATAGTGTAGTAACAATTGTTTTTATTCATTGCCTGACACAAAATATTATTGAAAATAATATAATTTATAGACACACAGACTCATAGCGTAAAAAGTGCTTCCGCCAAATTAAATCTTACATCTTTTTAACTATATTTTATTATTTATAATATCTATATGAGTATATTTTTTACTGTCTAAATGCAGTGAAAACGTTTTATCGCTTCTTTATTAATTAATGACGATTGTTTCAGAACACAATATACTGCATAAATATTCTCAACTTATTTCATAAAATCCCCAAAAGATTATTCATTAAGTTGAGCTAAGAATGACTAAATCGCTGAATCTCCAATATCTACGATTTCCACACCTTCTTCAATGCGCTTTCTGGAAGTTTCCTCTCTGGCCAATCCTGTTATCCGCTGTATAAATTCAGTTTTTGCCGCAGTATACGCATCTCTGTGATGCATAAATTTTTCTTTCAGTCTGATTTTTAACGCCGCATACTCTTGAGCTGTTCCAGGATGAGTCCGCAGATAGTCTCTGAAGTAAATTTCATCCCAGTCACCTGGATAGCGGATATGAACATGAATGACAGGAGGCTGAAATCCTGCCGGTGTATACCCTTTCATAAACATCATCCCGGGATCGGGTTTATGCGGTTGTGCGCTGTAAATATAGCCTATGGATTCCAGTTTGCTTATCAAAGATATCCGATCTGATTTTTCAGGTATCTCCAGTAAAATATCAATGGTTGGTTTGGCCAGTAAGCCTGGAACAGCAGTACTCCCAATGTGGTGTATCTGAATGATATTATTGATGCCAATAGCCTTTTCGAGTGCATTTTTTTCCTGATCAAAATCAGTACACCATGTCTTTGTATACTCGACAAGAAGAATGGGAAACAGTTTCCACAGTTCTTTATTTGTCATGCCGGATAATGGTTTATTCATAGATCACCGTTGCTCAGCTTTCTGCTGCAAATCTTTTTGATAGGTCTCCATATATTTGCCAAGGTCAAAAAAAAGATAGCTTAATGTCTTTAAGAACGGATTCCTCATCATCACATACTCGGTCGCCGTGATCTGTGTTTTGCCATTTGTTAATGCTTGTAGTTCAGCCGTCCAATACCCTGTAAACAGATTACTTTGCATCTCAAAGGAATAAAACGAATAAGGAACCTTCTCTTTGGTATGAAATCGGATGACCTTACCATTTTTGGAAATCTCATCCCAGATTTCATGATCACCATCACGCTCAATAATAATCAGATTCTGCAGATCACTTCTGTACATCCAGTCTTCATTATTGATCAGAATAGTGTAAATAGTTTCAGTGGATGCATTCAAGATCGACTGTCTGCGCTCCACACGTTGTGATGGCAGGAATATTCCAATGATTCCGATCATAATAATCATCACGGTTACTACTAATAGACCATAGAGCATTACATTCCTCAATCTCATAATAATTTACTGTACTCCGTTATTCGACACCCATACGGCTCTTGCGCTGCGAACGGTTTTTCCTGAGATAAACGTTTTTTTATCAGATCCTGGCTCGTCATCACATCTGGTCATATGAATGTGTTTTCATATGAACGGTATCGCAAAAATTTTCTCAGGGGAATGATCTTTATCACAACGGTATCAATTAATCTTTTCCTACACAATTAATCTGCCAATACCAGCCTGTTTGCTGCATTAACAAGGATCTGGGTATACGGCTTTTGCGGCTGTTCCATGATATCTGTCACTGAGCCAAACTCAATAATTTTACCGTCACGCATTACCATAACGTCATGGGCCAATGCTCTGACAACGCTAACATCATGGGTAATCAGTATATAGCTCAGTTGTTTTCGTTGCTGTAACTGAGCTAAAAGCTCAAGTACCTGCATCTGTATCGACACATCTAAAGCGCTTGTTGGTTCATCCAGAACTAAAACTTCCGGCTCAACAATCAAAGCCCGGGCAATGGCTATCCGCTGCCGTTGTCCCCCGGAAAACTCATGAGGATAACGCATGATGATATCCCCGGATAAACCCACATCCTCCAGAATCGCTTTAACTTTAGCCATACGTTGCGTTTCATGCAAATGCGGATGATGAATCAATAATCCTTCTGCCACAATATCCCCAATAGTCATCCGGGGTGATAAAGAAGAAAAAGGATCTTGGAAGACTACCTGAATCACAGCTCTTAAAGGGCGCGCCTGCTTGACCGTCTGCCCCCAGGGCTGATCTTTAATATGAATGTTTCCTTGTACCTGCTTACACGGCAGCAGACCTAAAAGCGCCAGTGCCAACGTAGTTTTTCCAGAACCTGATTCACCAATAATGCCTAAGGTACGTCCGGTTGATAAATTGAAACTAACCTCATCAACTACCTTAAAAGACTTTTTTCGCCAGAACAATAATTGTGCAATTCCTTGTGTATGCAAGGGTTGGGTGCTTTGATAAGTAACCACCACTTGTTCAGCAGAAACCACTGTAGAAGATTGCGGTCCCCCCTCAGCGATTTCTGATTCATGAACTAATCTCCCGGGACTGCTGTTAAGTAAACGAATGGTATAAGGATTCTGAGGAGTGGCAAACAGTGTTTGGGTCTCCCCTGCTTCAACAATTTTTCCTTTTTCCATGACCAGCGTGCGTTCAGAAAAACTGCGTACAATGCCTAAATCATGAGAGATCAGGAGTACTGCCATACAATCTTCTTTCTGTAACCGATTCAAAAGCTCCATAATCTGCACACGTAACGTCACATCTAACGCAGTTGTCGGCTCATCTGCCAATAATAGACGTGGACCACAGGCCAGCGCCATGGCAATCATGGCTCTCTGTCGCTGCCCTCCGGAAAGCTGATGTGGAAAGTAATGCGCCCGCTTATGGGGTTCCTGAATACCTGTTCGCTCTAAAAGCTCAATAACTCTGCGCCAGGAAGTACTTTTTGAGAGCCCTTCATGTGCACGCAGACTTTCGTTTATCTGATCGCCTATGGAAAACAAAGGATTCAGTGCTGTCATTGGCTCCTGAAAGATCATCGCAATTTCACGGCCCCGCAACGAGGCCAACACCGTCTCTTTCGCCGTCACCAAATCGATGGCTTCACCATTTTCTTTAGTAAATACTGCAGAGCCGGATACTTGCGCATCTGCAAGCAACCCCAGCAAAGCTATAGCGGTGATACTTTTACCGGAACCTGACTCGCCAACAAGTGCAACTCTTTCACCCTGAGCGATATCAAACCCGATCTGATTAACAACAGTGTTCTGATTCCAGCCAATGGTTAATTCACGAACACTGAGTAACGGCTGTATTAATGATGAGCACTCAGTCATGAATTTTCTCCTCTACGAACAGTAACCTTTTTATGGACATGCCGGGGATCAAGTGCGTTTCTCAGCGCATCACCCGTAAACGTTAAGAGCATTAATGTAATAAATAACACCCCGAATGTTGGCAGTGAAATCCACCAGGCATCCAGACTTTTCTTGCCTTGCTGCAATAAAGCCCCCAGACTCGGGGTTTCAGGAGGTACCCCTAATCCCAGAAAATCAAGACTGGTCAATGTGACCATTGCCGCACTAACCATAAAGGGTAAAAAAGTAATAACCGGCATCAGGCTATTAGGTAAAACATGTCGCCAGATAATCTGCCGATGTGATAAACCAAGTGCCTGTGCCGCACGAACATAATCCAGCTGGCGATTACGCAGGAACTCTGCCCGCACATACGACGATAAGCTGATCCAGCTAAAAAGACTTAACAGGATAATCAGAATAAAAATACTTGATCTGAATATGGACGAAAAAATTATCAATAAATAGAGCATCGGCATGGCTGCCCATATTTCAATCAGGCGCTGACCCACCAGATCCACCTTACCGGCAAAATAACCCTGAACTGCACCGGCAGTCACACCAAGTAAGACACTGATTGCGGTTAAAACCAGCGCAAACAGAATAGACACTCTAAAACCATATAACAATAGTGCCGCCATATCTCTACCTTGCCTGTCTGTACCCAGCCAGTTATCTTTTGAAGGCGGAGCAGGATTCGGTTGACTGGCAAAATAATTCAGCGTATTAAAACCATATTTATTCAGGGTAAAAAAAACAAAATTCCCTGGTTGCTCGATACGTTCACGAATAAAGGGATCATGAAAGTCTGTGGCTGATTCAAAATCCCCGCCAAAAATAGTTTCCGGTAAATTCTGTATTACCGGAACATACCATGTTCCTTCATAACGAACCAACAACGGACGATCATTACTGATCAGCTCAGCACTGAAACTCAGAAATGTCATGATCGTAAGAATACATAAACTCCAGTAGCCCAGGCGATGCGCTCGAAAACGCTGCCAAAATCGACGATTAAGTGCCTGAGACTCGGTCTTTGCTGTGGTTATCTTCATCATTAGCTACCTCACTCAAACTTGACACGTGGATCAACCCACACGTAGCAAAAATCAGAAATCAGCTGGGTGACCAGACCAATCAGCGTAAACAGATAAAGAGTACCGAGTACCACTGGATAATCCCGTCTGATTACAGATTCATATCCCAGTAAACCAAGGCCATCAAGTGAAAATAATGTCTCAATCAAAAGCGAACCGGTAAAAAAGGCGCCAATGAATGCTGCGGGAAAACCTGTAACCAGTGGGATTAGTGCATTTCGAAAAACATGTTTCCACAATACCGTTTTCTCTGATAAACCTTTCGCTCTTGCCGTCATTACATATTGCTTACGGATCTCTTCTAAAAACGCATTTTTTGTTAATACCGTAAGTGTTGCAAAACTGCCGACCACCATTGAAATAACCGGTAAAGCAATATGCCATAAATAATCTATTATCTTGCCCGAAAAAGAGAGTGTATCCCAATGATCTGAAGTTAAACCCCGTAGAGGAAATAGCGGCCAGATTCCCCCACCACCAAACAGCACTAAAAGGACAACACCCAATACAAAACCCGGGATTGCATAACCTGCCAGAACCAATATTGTAGTGAATGCATCAAATCGCGTTCCATGACGCACCGCTTTAGCAACCCCTAGCGGAACGGCCACAAGATAACTTAAAATGAAAGTCCACATGCCTATTGAGATTGAGACGGGTAATTTTTCAATAATTAATCCCCAGACTGAACGGTGTTGATAAAAACTTTGGCCAAGATCAAAACGTGCATACTGCCCAAGCATTTGAAAAAAACGCAGATGAGCTGGTTTATCAAATCCATACAGTGCCTTAATCTGTTCCAGTTGCTTTTCATCAATCCCCTGTGCTCCCCGATAATCCATAACGACTCCTGCACCTTCACCACCCAAAGCAGTACCGCGGGCCTGGATGATGTACTGTTCCACAGGACCACCTGGAACAAATTGCGTCACAATAAACATCAATAGCAATACACCCAATAACGTGGGTATCATTAAAAGTATTCGTTTAAATAAATAATTCCACATGTGCTTTGCCTATTCATGTTCAGAAGAAATAGCTGTTTGAGACCACCATGTACTGATTACCCAGTCTTCCACCAGATAATAGGGCGGAATAATTTTGGGCATGGCCAGTTTGGATCCATCATAGGCCACACGATAACAATCGGATGTATACTGCAACACTGAATATGCACCCGCCAATAATACCCGATCTAATACCCGGCCAGCCGCAACAGAAGAAGCTTTATCTGATGCTTTAATCACCCGGTCGATTAACGCATCAACCACGGAGCTGCGTATGCCCCACCAATTCGCATTATGTGGCATATCGGCAGCCTGACTGCTAAAAAGATATTCCAGTTCTTTTCCTAAAACAGACGAACCACCTAAAGCGATAGTGATAACATCAAAGTCATAACGTTCCACTAAGTCCTGATACAAGGAAAAATCAACGGTACGTGATTCAAAACGAATGCCTAGTTTCTCTAATGCCCGCACCCAGGCTGCATGAGTTGCAGCAGATGACTCACGGCTATCCAGATGCACCATCACAAATGGTTGTCCTTCTTTATTCCGTAAAGCACCATTACGATATTCCCAGCCTGCTTCCGCCAATAATATTTTTGCCTGCTTCAGGTTTTCTCTGAGTGAATTGGGCGGATCGGTGGTAGGTTGTACAGGCACAGATTCATAGAGTAACGCATCAGGTACCAGTATTTTACCAAACGTTTGCTGGAGCGTTTGCAGAAGCTGCAACTCATCTGCATCAGGCCGTCCCTTAGCCTCATAATCCGTATTCCCAAAATAACTATGAATCCGTGCATAAGAACCATAAAATAAAGTACGATTCATCCACTCAAAATCATAAGCAAGATTTAACGCACGCCGGACACGAACATCTGCGTAATGCGGCTTACGGGTATTTAAAATATATCCCTGCGAACCTGAGGGCATACTATGCTCAAATAATCGTTTAACCACATCACCGGAGTCAAAACGTTTGCCCCGATACTGACGCGCCCAGTTACCCGCAGAAAACTCCTGCAAAAAATCAAATTCACCAGCTTTAAAACCTTCCAATCTCGCTGTTTCATCTTTATAAATCCGGACGGTAATCCGATCAAAATTAAATTGCCCCTGACGTACATTTAATGAAGCGCCCCAGTATTTCGGATCACGTACATATGTAATATCCCGTCCATAATCTACAGGGCCGATTGAATATGGACCACTGGCGATGGGGATATCCAACGCAATGTCACCAAACGGTTTACCTTCCCCCCACTTATGCGAAAATACGGGTAGACTGCCAATATCAAGCGGCAACTGTGGTTCAAACTCCTTGATATCGAAATAAACGGTCCGTTCATCCTCACCAGTACGCGCATCAGAAACTGCCTTATATACCATCCGGTATGCAGGTAAAGCCTGGTCAGAAACCAGCATCTGATAAGAGTGAATCACATCTTTTGCCAAGACTGGGTCACCATTGTGAAAACGTGCTTTTGGATTAATATGGAAGCGAACCCAGGTTTTATCAGGGGCAATAACGACATTATCTGCTAATAAACCATAAGCGCTGCTGGTTTCATCAAAATTTTTGACTAATAATGTTTCAAAAACAAGCTTGCCAATATAAGCGGGTGGCGTACCTTTCAGTGAAAAAGGATTGTATTTATCAAACGTGGATACACGTAAATTAGAAACCAGAACCAGATCCCCGCCTTTCGGTGCTTCAGGATTGACATAGTCAAAATGCATAAATCCTGCGGGATATTTTAAATCACCCCATAGCGAATAACCGTGTTCAGCCTGTGACAGCTGCGCCAATAAAAGCAGGAGGGTAATAATAGAGTACTGTATACACTTATTTAGAAACATGACCAATAATCGTGACGATAGACAAAGGCCATTATTCTAACTTAATTTTCTGAGAGATACTTGACTAAGCGCTGATAAATTTAAGTAATACTGCTATCAAACTAGTAGCGCCCGGTTAATTTATGAAGATCATTAATCACCATCAGTGCTTCACCACAATTTTTACAAGTAACAGACATCCTTAAGATCGATAAAGTTATTCTTTGACTCTGCCATCAATAACTTGTTAGAGGCCACTATAGTACACAGAGAACCATCTTATATAGTTTGATTACCGAACAAATGAGATTGATTTGATTCTGCCAGAAAACGAATTAAAGGTATGCCGGCACAGGCTGCTGCGATATGTTTTAGACTGTGTCCGGACAGCATACCATACGTCCAATGATAAATCGCATGATCACCCAGTTCACATAGTTTAGATAAAAAGTACCAGCCAATTACTAAAAATAAGGCCACACGCAATTCCTTACTCACTTTGGAAAACAGGGGCAACCCTATAATGATCACCATTCCTCCCCCTTGAATAACGCTCCATGCCAGTAAATTTCCAGTTTCCTGCCATAACCAAAGACAAACAGGCCCTATAAACAACAGCAAATACGATATAAATTTTCCTGTTCTGTCATTGATACAAACCGTCACTGCAAAGGCAAGAATTCCAGCAAAAGCTACAGTCATTCCCAACCGATCTAAAAAAACCGAAGCATTATCCGGATTTATATGGTAAAAAGAAGAACACACACACGTCGCAAGTAAACCATAAAAAAAGAGTAATAACATATCACGCGCAGTACTGGAACCTTCGATTACAGTAATGCCTTTTATTTTCCAAAGCCCCCAGATTCCAATGACAAGAAAGGGCAAATTTGACAACACATCCCAGGTATAAGGAATACCAAAAAAATGGCGCTGATCTGCAAAATCATGATAGCTGTCAAATTGAGGAACATGCGGACCAAATATAGCAATGAAACACAATATACCAATAAATATGGCCAACCCCCATTCCTTTGTAGTCAGTGAATAACGTGCCGTAGTTTTTACCGGATTCGATTTATAAACTATACTCATTTTTTAATTACTCCTTATTAATTAACATTAGTTTTGAGGTTTTACTGGTAATCAACCTGTACGACCTGCGATGTGCACCTTAAAAATAATCAGTTTTAATCGCTTTTCCTTCTGCTCAGTTGATGTTTAACCAGCATCCACCCTATGTTAATGCTGTATCATGCTCATTATTACATTCGCTGGATAAGGTATGAAATACGTATTCGTGAATTCTGCTTACTCCTTAGTTTTTATCGTTTTACATACCATCAGTCTGATCTGTTTTTAAAGTATAACCATCAGATTTAATGGTTATATTTAATAATTAAACATCGCTCAAATTAAACAAAATAATAGCTAACCAAGAAAAATTGTCAAGTTAATTTATACAGCCCCAGGAAATTTAAGCACTTCTTTCGATCAAACAAAAACCAAGACAATAACTTTTCGTTCTTTTCAGATCAATAGATATCCCATGCTTTATTAAATATAAACTGATTAACTAGATAGTCTCTGAGATTAAGTTATCAGTATAATTATTTATATTAAAATATAACTATTAATATATACATTTATAGGATTAATTTGATAAAATATTAATTTTAAAAATTAGTACTATATAAATAATATTAACTAAATGAGAGATGTTTTATGGATAGAAGAAAATTTATCACAGCATCAACGTTATTATGTTCTGCCAGTACAGGACTTATGTCTATGAGCAGTGCTCAGGCACAAACAACAGATGGTTTTGTCGAGCGTGGTATCAACGTTCGGTCAAGCTTTAAGGTGGGCATTGTTTTATTTGAGGGTGTTGTCCTTCTGGATGCCATTGGCCCCTATGACGTATTAATGTCATTAAAGACGCTGAATATTGTTCCTCATATTCAGTGCGATATGTGTGCCATGACCTCTAAAGTCAAGGATTACTATGGAACGACAATCCGGGCAGACAAGGTTCGCCGCTTTCTTGGCAATTATGATCTAATCATTATTCCCGGAGGACCAGGTTTACGCAGTCTGATGAATAATCGGACTTATCTTAAGTGGTTAAGAACCTGCAAAGATGCCAAAATTATCGCTTCAGTATGCGCCGGCACAGCCTTATTAGGTGCAACAGGCTTAATTAGAGACCGGATTGTTACAACGCATCCTGCCGAAGGAACACAACAGCTTGTGGCACAATACTGTAAACAGGTTGTGTCTGATCGGATTGTTTATGATCATGGAATTTTGACCTCTGCTGGTGTGACTTCCGGGATAGATATGGCATTTTATCTAATCAGGCGTTTACTTGGTGAAAAAGCCGCCGCCGATGTTGCAACGCTGATGGATTACCCACACTATAAAGTGAAAGCACTGGAAATATAAAATCCATTAACTCAGGGTATTTTCAGAAACTACAGCTGGAATCTATCTGTATAATCAATAAAATGCGTATGTTCATCGGATTGTATATGCCGATACGATGAACCATGTCACCCGATCCGACTGCATCACCAGAAGTTCGCACAGATCTGTGATAAAACATGCAGAAAATAAGGTAAATGCTGCTGGCCGAATTTCTTACCACAGTGTGTGCATTGGGTAACTGACGCCGGCAATGTTCATCCATGAGTAACAGCAACTGGCTGCCGCCAGTTCTCCCTGGTCATTAGCGCTCATGAATCTTATGGCATTTCTAACCAAATAGATTGGATAATCAGGGAATATAAAAAGCGGCAGGAATAATTTTCGCTAAGTACACAGCAATACCAGACACGCTTAAAAGAATCACTAACAGACTAAACGGAAATAATAAGGTAAGTAATACTTTCTGCTTTCTCAGCTTAGCAATTGTATGTTTTCGCGTGAACCACCTTAATAAAAAGAGGAGGCTCAGGAACGTCCCAGCAATTAAAAGTAATATGACACCACTGGAGTAAGCCAGCGCAAGTCCTGCCAAACACAATAAATACAGACACAAAGGAATGCTAAGAAGATACATGATGATCCTCTGCCATTTGAAATCATTTTCAACGAGACAGTCCACAGTTTCTTTCCTTCATATGTTTTAGAATCAACGATTATTACATCCTGATACAACATAAATGAGCCAGATTCCTTGTAACCTTCCTGAACATTTATACCCCAACAAAATAACTGAATAGGATTTGTGGAGAGAATACCCAAGCCCGACAATGCAATGATCTTTACATCAGCCACGGGATTTTATTCAGTTAATAATCGGTGACGAGGATATACTGTACATATCAATACATTTTGCGATAGTATAAAGTACGATGAAAGATTTTATCATCTGTTTCCATGAATAGGAGGTGATTTATGTCTCATGTTTGGAAAAATATTGTGGTTTTTTTTGATCACAGTGCCGAAGGCCAGAATATTCTGAACTATGCAGGACAACTGGCGCACCAGTTTGATGCTCATTTGGTTGGTATTTTTGCCCATACACCAACGAATGAACGCTATTATAACTCCTACGCTCGTGGTTCTGAGGCAACTCAGGAGGTTGTAAAACGCTATTACTCGACTCATCAGGAATTGATTGATAGCATTGAAAAAATTTTTAATGAGGTTGTCAAAAAATATTCGATTAATGCCGAGTTTCGCACATTTCATGGTTTTCTGGCTGCAGATGATGTGGCATTGCATTCATTTTACTGTGATTTAGTATTGGTTGGTTCGGTTACGGCAAATAACTTACCTTCGGGATGGTCACCGGAACGAATCCTGCTTAAAACAGGGGTTCCAGTCATTATTATCCCACCAGCCTGGCATACTGCTGCGCCAAACAAAAAAATACTTATCGCCTGGAATGCCAGCCCGGCTGCACGACGTGCGGTTGTAGATGCGCTCCCGCTTCTGGTACAAGCAACTTCTGTCAGATTATTAATCATTGATTCGCAGTCGCAAAACATGCTGCATGGAGAGAAACCAGGAAAAGGTATTGCGCTCTATCTAACTCGTCACGGCGTCAATTCAGATGTACTCAGCGTTGAATCCAATAATCAATCTGTTACACAAGTAATTATCGATAATGCAACCAGTTACGAGGCAGACCTGATTGTTATTGGCGCATATAGCAGATCACGCTTAAGCGAAATGATTCTAGGAGGAGTAACAAAAAATTTATTATCTACTCATATATCACGGCCCGTTTTTGTATCACATTAGTGAAACTAAACAGTAAATTTTATAGCGGAGGATAATACTCGGGCGTGTCCCTTATTATTAAAAAACTCCGCTTTAAAAGAAATAAGCCCATAAGAAACGCTCTCAGTCATTATCTGCACATACTGTTTTCAAGGTAAAGAAAAATGGCTCATCAGATTGACAGTATCGAGATGATTACTTGCGCTGATTCAGCGATAAATTTTGTGGAGTTTTTAGAGACTTTTATAAAAGGGATTATCCATTTAATCGGCTGACTGGACATTTTTCCCCAAAAAACAATACCGCAGTTATTCCAGAGAAATCTTCTCATGGATTGATTACACAACCCAGGTTCGCATGGTTGATATTGTGTCTGGGTTGATATCTTGTTATTTTTAGTGTGTTCCTGGTGAATCTACATATTTCAATCACACCTGAGTTATGCTGTATTTACAAAGAATACCGCCAATGTTCATCCTGCGCTTAATCACCATAACGTAATTAACCTGATTGCAATCAGTCCCTTACTGGAAAATCACCAGTATTTTATCCTGCTTGACCTACTTATTCAGACGCAGTAATCTACTATTTATTGCGAGTGGACTCCAAAGGCATTTGCTTAAATTCTGACTAAAGCAGCTGACCTGTGAAGCGCTCTTCTTCATGGACAACCTTTCCTAAGGAGTTAGGCATGCAGTACAAAGATTATTACAAAATTCTTGATGTCCCCGTAACCGCCACAACTGAAGAGATCAAAAAGGCCTATCGTAAGCTTATTCGTAAATATCATCCTGATCTTAACCATGACTCTGATGCTAACAGCAAAACGGCTGAAATTAATGAAGCTTATACCGTTTTATCTGATACAGAAAAACGTCAGGCTTATGATGACTTAGGCAAACAGAGCCATACCCATGAAGGGCAGGAATTTTATCCCCCGCCCGGATGGGAAGATAACGTTCACTTCTCAAGCACTGACGGTATGGATGAGGGAAATTTCAGCGATTTTTTTGAACAGTTATTTGGGCATGCTGCACAATCACAAAGCGCCCGTTATTCTGATCCGCAATATCATAGTGATCGCAAAACAAGACGGGGCAATGACCAATATGCCTATATTGAACTCTCCATTACCGATGCTTATCAGGGGGCTGAACAGATTCTGGTATTACGCAATACAGAACTAAATGAGCAAGGACATCTGGTTAATAAAGAACATAAAAACCTTGTCAAAATCCCCAAAGGAATCTTTGAAGGACAACATATTCGCTTAGCAGGCAAAGGCCAGCCAGGCATAGGTGGCGCACCTGCAGGTGACCTGCTGCTTGAAGTAAAATTTAAGCCAGACAAACGGTGGCGTGCAGAAGGACGCGATGTTTATCAGCACCTGTCTCTGAGCCCATGGGAAGCGGCCTTAGGTCAGGCAATCGAAATCGTCACCCCATCTGGAAAAAAGAAAGTGACCATCCCTGCCGGTTCTAAATCTGGCCGTAAGTTATGTCTGAAACAACAGGGCATTCCTGCCAAAACCCCGGGAAATCTCTATCTTGAACTGGACATTGTACTCCCGCCTGTAAAGACAGACGAAGAACATCAGGCATTTGAGAATCTCGCCAAACTATACCCAAATTTTAATCCTCGCCACGATACCGGAGTCTAACCATGTTAAACAACTTACTTCATACGTCAGATTTTGCTGAAATTATAGAAGGTGCTGTTTTCTCCGTTGAAGAACTTGCACGACTGTGCGGCGTGACTTCAGACTGGGTGGATATGCACGTTAATGATGGTATTCTGCAAGCAGACAGTTGCGATGGTGAATGGAAATTTGACAGCATTGCCCTGATCCGTGCCCGACGCGTGATCTATTTGGAAACTGCATTTGATGCAGATCCTCAGCTTGCTGCATTAACTGCTGACCTCCTTGATGAAGTGCTATACCTGAGAAAACAAGTACGCACCCACATTAAAGGTCTGTAACCGAAATAAGAAACATCATGACAGCCGGATATACTTCTGGCTGTCATATCCTACAGTTCAACCGCAAGTCTGATCATTCACTTTTCAACCGACATTTTCTGAGAGAAGATTTGATCATAATCGTATTTTGTCCCATTTGATCTTCCCATGATTATTCGGTGCGGTAATGAAGTCGCGGGTATAGTTCAAAACGGGTAATGTATAGAACAGGATGAACAGCCAAGATTGAAACCATTCATCCGATTGACTATCAACGAATGTTCTGAATATTGATGCAATAATCCATGCACGTATCCTTCACAAATATTTATAGCATGATCAGTAAACTGACATAATATTCAAATATTAAGGAACTAATACAGCACGTCCCTGAATTTTTCCTGTAGCAAGAAGCTCATAAACCTTTAGGGCCTGATCAAGAGGATACTCGGTTGTTTCAACTTTGATGAGTCCTTTACTGGCTAGTTCAATGACTTCTAATAATTCAGAACGGCTTCCCCAAAATGGAATCGAGATTCGGGCACCCCATGGGAGCGTATGACTCGATAAACCGTAAGTAGCCCCAGCTAATCCACAGATTGTCCAATCTCCATTTAAACCAATAATCTGCCGGCCAATTTCAAAAGTTGGCGCTGCACCAACAAAATCTAAAACAACGCCACATTTTTTACTTCCCGTCAAAGATAAAATTTCATCTGCTATGGTTGAAGAAGCAGAATTAAAAACATAATCAGCACCATATTTTCGAGCAAATTCAAGTTTTTCATGAGTAAGATCACAAGCAATAATCGTCACCGATGTCATCGCTTTTAAGATTTGCAGGGCCATATGTCCAAGCCCGCCAACACCAATAACAGCAACAAAACAGTCAGGGGTTAACTTAGACAAAGAGCGTTTAATTGCATGATAAGGCGTCAGCGCAGCATCGGTCAGTGGCGCTGCATGAGCAGGATTTAACGTACCAATAGGAATCACAAGACGACTGAAGGGGACAATCATATATTCCGCCATGCCACCATTTTTCCCTAATCCCCCACTTAAACTATTCAGCTTGGCCTGATTGTCACAATAGTTTTCGTAGGATTCCAGACACGGTTTGCATGAACCACATCCCCACGGCCCATAGACCATAACAGCCTCCCCTTTCTGGAAAGCGGTCACACCTTCTCCTGATGCTTCCACCCAACCCGCCACTTCATGACCTAATGTGAAAGGATAATGCGTTCCTGTGCCATGCTCAATAACATGCAAATCAGAATGACAGACGCCTGCACCGCCTACTTTAATCAGAACTTCCCCACTCCCAGGGATTGGTTTTTCAATATCAACAACACGAACATCATTGATACCAAACATACGTACTGCTTTCATGATTTTCCTCCTATGATTTAATGATATCCATGATGGATATTCCTGATCACAAATCATCAGCGTGAACATTCTCTGATTGTATAGTCCATAACCTATGAAACAGATTGTTTATGAACTGTTTTATTATACATGGCATTGATTCAAGCAAAATGTTCAATACGAAATAATGGTATTCTGACCGAAACAATAGCGTTGCTGTTGATTAAATCAAAAGCCTCAATAATGAATGTGGGTCAATCATTCGCTAAGGAATGAGCAGCATTAATTGTGTGATCGCACGTTCAACACGATCATTAATGTCTTCCTCACTTAATTGAGAAGCAACGCCCAGAAGGCATTGAATTTGTAAATCACTCAGCAATAAACCAAGAAATGACTCCGTTATCTCTAAAAAAAATGCAGAGGGAAATGTTCTGGATTGCTTGCTTAACACACCCTGTTTAATAATTTCAGCAATCAAAGGCATTGTTGTCTGTCGACCATGATCAAATAAGAGCTGACCAAGTCGTGAATCCGTAAATGCGTAAGAAATCGCAATACGATTAATTAAGACACTTTTTTTTCCAGTAAGTAAACGTATGAGTCCACGACCAACCAGCGTTAACTGTGCATGCAATGACCGTGACTCATCATCTTGTATCTTATGAAGAGCTTCATGGATATCAGATACATTACAGCGGACAAGGTCGATAATTATAAGTTCTCTAGATTTAAAGTGTTTATATAATGTCTGTTTGGACATACGTGCCTGTGTGGCAATCGCACCCATCGTCAGCCCATCAAATCCATGCTGTTGCAAAAGTGCTAATGCAGCCTCATGTATCGCTTCAATCTGTTCCTGCCCAGAACGCTGACGTAATGATGAATATAATAAATCACAAGATGTCAAAGGTGCTCCTTATTCTCAACAACATGATTAATAAGAAAATGAAATATCGGTAATACGGCCGATCCAGAATGGGTAAATTTTGCTTTGTGCAGAACGCGCAATGGTAAACTTCATAGGCACCATTATACCATTAAAAAGCTGATAATCCTCGCGCAAAACATACTCACCAGAACCATGATAGGGTGTCTGAAGATCCCCATCTTCCTCTGCTTCAAATTTCTCCAAACTGCCATCAGCACGAAAAGTAGCTAATAAGGTGGCTTTGTACCCATGTGCTGAAACAACCGCCCTGGCCTGAGCGTCATTGACCGGCTCCCAATGAACAGCACCTCCGGGCAGAAGCGCTGCCGGGTTCACAGAGCTTTCCAGTAACCATCGCTGTAGTGATGTCTGATTTAATGCAGCAGTACTGGTTTCATCGACAACTGTATAAGCAGAAAGAATCTGTGCTTTCATTAACATCTCCCCTCGG
>JARJEC010149631.1:0-15442 GCA_030264575.1 Tachinus sp. AB-2021 | reverse complement strand
TGATACTGATAATGAGACATAAATGTCGAAATATATAGTGTGTGAATAAGATAAGTTGAAATATATACATTTCTTATTAACTTTTCTATAACTGTACAAGATTTGATATAAGAATTTGCATAGTGTCGTACATATAAGCATTATGTTATCAAAGCAGTACAAAAAGTTAGAGCAGATTTATATAAAAGTAGATTCTTTGTTTGCTTCCTACAAAGATAGATTTGTTAATCAATAAGCGTGCTGCTTAGTAGCTCGCATTCTTATAAGATATATTACTTAAAAGTTTTTGTAAAATAATCATTCCTCCGTGACAATGCGTATTACATTGCCGTGACCAGGATTCGAACCTGGGTTACTACGGCCACAACGTAGGGTCCTAACCACTAGACGATCACGGCTACAAGAAGATGTTAAAATTAATTTTTTGTATGGAATAAAACATACCATGTAATAGGCAACTTTGTATGCATAACTACACGAACTCTTGAATATATCGGCAATATTATAGCTATAATTTTCACAAAATAAAGAAAACAGTAATTATTTACCTTTTTATCGAATTATTTTTACTAAAACTTTAAAAAATGTACGTTATAAAGTTTATCAATAAAACATGTTTTGGTTAATACATCAACTTAAAAAAATAATCACATAATTTAAATTATGTCTATAGACAAAAACATTATATTATATTATGTTGCATCAAAAATCTTGCTTTATTTAAAATGTATTGCCCAATGATCTCATATCATGAGTGAAAGCGTTGTATCCATTGTCGGAACGTAAAATTGATCAATTGATCGATTGATCGATTGATCGATTGATCGATTGAACGATTGATCGATTGATCGATTGATCGATTGATCGATTTATCGATTGATCGATTGATCATTACCGACCACAAACCTCTTCAGTTTTTATTGCCAAAAGAGCCAAATTTCAAGTTGGTTTGCTGGAGAGTTTGTTTAGAAGAATTTGATTATGAAATTTGTCACAAAAGTGGAAAATTAAATAGTAATGCAGATGCACTGCCAAGACCTCCTAATTTAAACATTAACACAACTTTAAAATTACAAACACCTATATTAGATGACACTGGTCAAGTTTACGAGGACGGTAGATCCTTAATCGTTGATCCCCCAAATGTAGAAGATTTAGAAATAGATAATGAAGTCGACAATGATACTGTCCATACAAGCAGAAAACATCCCTTGTGTACAATATCTATATCATAAGACATTTTGAATACTGCTAAAAACGAAATAAATTTTATATTAGTAATTCTTCAGATATAATAATTTCTCACCTATTTAGTCAAACTAAACAAAGACTTACTGTTCAGATTCCGAAGACTAATCGCGAAGATAACGTCATCCCATTTTTACAAAAAATTATCACATCGAATGAATCATATTCATGCCACTTTGAAACTGAAGAATTGTGTAAAGACTTCTCCTTAATACTTCAACAAAATTTTGACAAATCAATTAAATTCAGAAAATGTAACACGATTTTAAACGATGTAGAACAATTAGACGAATGGATCAATTGTATAAAAAAATTACCACAGAGGAAAAATAACTATAGACATTTTACAGTAACTACATAAAAGTTAATTTATTGGCCAAACTTGTAAAAAAGCGTTCAAAATTACATCAATAATTGCAATATTTGCAAATTTGTAAAATATGATATTAAACCACTCAAACTTAAAATTAATTTAACTTTGACTACATCGAAATCTTTTGAAATAGTACACATCAATTTGTTCAAGTATCAAAGTCATAAAATCTTTACAATAATAGATGCGTTCAGCAAATATGCTCAAGCGAACTTGCTAGCTAATATACAGGCAATAGAGATTATGGAAAAGCTGTTATATTTTTACTCACCATCATTGATTGTTGCAGGTAATGGGCCCAAATTTGACAACGGTCTATTAAGTAATCTTTTAAAATTGCATAAAATAGAAATTTATTTTACCTTTCTTGATCTAAATCTCTTAAATAACAGAAAAGAATTCAAGAGCGATTCATTTCAACTAAAAATGTTGTATGCTCTAATAACATACTATAGTTCCATACATAGTTCCACCAAATTCAAACCCTTCGATGTACTAAATTTTGACATGCACGGATGTGTAAATGTTGATATGAAAAAACAATAAAAAAACTGTTAATAATTAGAAAGATAAACTGACAATTTTACATAAAGAAATCAACAATAGACTATCCACGAATATAATAATAGACTTTTCTCCAACAAATGAAGAAGTATTGGAAAGCTAAATGAAAATCGTGAAGAAGTTCCCACAATGCCTGATGAATTATTTGTCAAAAGCAATTTCAAAACAAAAGATAGAAACAAATTAAAAAAGGAGAAAGTAATTACCGTAATAAAAAAACAAAAACATTTAAATCAGAAATTCAAAAACCAAAAACAGACTGTATGTTCCATAAACTTTCTCCCATTACAGGTACACCGTCCTCATGATTTGGTTAAGTATTGCTAGTTGCCAGAAAGATCCAGATATTTTACCCATTCATTTGAGACCCGCAAAATTACGAAATTCCTCTCATAATTTTATTCACCACTATGACCTTTTAAATTTAATTATTAAGAAATTTGAAATAATAAAAAACCAAGCACCTAAAATCACAGGGAATATGGAATATGGAGAATAATATGCAATTAACAACAGCCTTGGGTCATATAAAAGCTAATCAGAAAACTGTAATTGAGTTTAAAAAGATAGATGTTTAGATTCTAACTGTATAGTTCTTAAAGACAAAGACTAATGAAGAATGGAATCTTTTCAATCTTTCCTGTTGAAGTCCTATGATAAACTATTTTATGCGATTTTGAGAATTCAGATACCAAATTACTACAAAAACTTAGATAATTGTTAGTTATTAATTTGATAAAAAGTCCATGACACGAAGTATATGATGTAATTTTTTCAACGATTGTTTTTGAATGTCTATCCGGAAGCAAGCAAGCTTGAGCGTACTTAGAAATTGCGACGACAATGGTAAGTATTGTACGACTTTTTTACAAAAAATAAATTGATATGAATGGTTTGAAAAGGTTTAGTAGACGTTGGTGTCATAACAACAATTGCCTTTTGTGGATTTCTATCAATTTTGCTGATGTTGCAAATTTCACAGTTGTTGATGTACCTTTTCCATATTTGGCCAGTAGTATAAACGTTTCTACGAGTTATATACTTCATTATGCAGCGATGATTTTAATTTTTCCTATGTGATAATATTAGATAAATTCTATTTGTTCAATTTCTTTTTCGATGTTTTCTACTTTTTGCTGCTTACTTCCAATTTGATTGTATCATTAAAATTTTGTCGAACACTTTTTAGTATATCACGTTCAATATTTTGTTTTTGAAATAAAGGGAATATCTATTTTTGGGTTGAATAATTTCTTTTAAAATTTTAGAATATCTTCTTCACTGTAACTTATTGGAATATTACAATAGATTCGTTGTTTAGTATTGCCAAATAAATGTATTGATTTTACTGTAGATTTATTTATAATTGGCATAATTCTAATGCGAATCATAAATAATTTGATGTTTAGTTAAATTAACGATTTTTTCACTTTATGGTATGTCGATATGAACTTGTCCTTGAGTTATATGGATAGTTTGAGTGTCGTCATTTTGCTCTTGATGTTCAGGGTTTATATTTTCATGATGTAATTTTGTTGTAATTTCATCAATATCTGCTACATGTTCTTCGGTTGGTTGTTTTCCTGTTTCAACAAATTCAGATAGTAAATCTAATTGGTTTATATAATTCTTAGTTGTTTTGATAATGCAATTTGCTACTTTATTATCTTTTCATTTCTTAAAGATAATATCATATTCGTATTCTAACAGTTTTAATTTTCAACGGGTTAATTTTGCGTTTGGATCTTTGAGTGAGATCAGTTTCTATGAAAAATTTGACTCCATACAAATAAGGTCAAACATGTTTGACTGCCCATACGACTGCTAAGAATTCTGCAAATCGTTAAAATTAATATCACCATCAGTTTTTTCTAACTGTTATTTCGGGTTATCAATAAACTCATTAGGCTTGTATGAAATCACATCTGCGTCATCTCGATGCGTATGATTTTTAGTGCTTATTTGTTCTATCTGTACTGGTGCGTAAAATATATTAGAAGATTCGTCAAAAATTAAGTCATTTATATCAATCTGTTGAAAATTGGATTTTGATATTGCGGTTGATATTCCAGAGATTGATGTCTGTTTTTGGAACGTCTGTCCTCTTGGCTCAAATACATTAGTAGTTTGTTTTTGTGGAAACTGTGTAAATTGTTGATTTTGTCTAAATACATTCGGTTGATTATAATTGAACGGTCGGTATTAATACATTGGTTTATAACTGGGTTTATACAAATTTGAAGTTGCTTTTTTAATCGGGACATATTTTTAAAAAAATGGTAGGCTAATATTTTTGTTAGAGCTGTATAAATGATTATTATGCTACTTTGATCGTAATTTAAAATTAATGTCGTCCTGAACAATAGCTATGGCTTGTTCTACATTTTTTGGGGTCTTAAGTTATTACATATAATTGAACGTCTTGTGGTAAATTAATTAAATATATGTCCAACGCATTGTTTGTAAAGATTTCTTGTCTGACAATTTTATTTTCTAAATTAGTATGATATATTTTCGTTTTTATTATTTTTTATGTTCAAGAATTCTGCAACAAATTGTTCAAAATCACGCTTATTTGTAAAGTGTTCGTTAACTACTTTGTTTTAAATTAGACCATGTTTTTGAATCATCAGGAGCTGCCAAAAGTTGTCTCGCTTTACCTCTAAATGTATTAAAAATTGTGTTAATAATTACATCTTTTAATTCTGCTATTGTATATCGTGTTACCACGATATCACAAACGCGGAGGAATGCATTCGGCTTGTGTTCTTGACCTTCAAAGCAGGGTATTGAATCGAGTTTTATTTTCAATAATTAAATTTTGCTTAAGTATTTGAAGTTGGAATTGTCATTGTTATTTGATTTTTTGGTTTTAATTTCAAGAAACTACATAATTTATTTCCAAGTTTGATTGAGTTTAATCAATTACCATTAATAATTGATTTTAATGCTTAACTAATAATTGTTAATTAATCTTAGTTTCTTTAGTTCATTTATTTAATATTCAACATATAATTAAATATTATTTTCTTTGTTTGAATTGATTTGCTTGTGTTCAAATAAAGATTCCATTTAATGAAAAATTACAATTTATGTAAATGGGAAGGTACCCTATTTTACAGTTAACAAAATGCCTGTCCTACCTTATTTTTATTCCCCAACCCTGGCGTAACGGAATGACGCTGCAGGGTATCCGGTGCCGCTTCGATAAGGATCGCTGTTGATATATTTCGAGCCGATCTGGGGAAGATTTGTAGTATGTATGTTAAAAATAATACAGAAAAACAAATTTATCGTTTGACTTGTGTAAAGACGTCTTACAAAGACGAAAAATTATATTATTCAATTGTATTTGTTACATTATTCAATTATTTATATATTTATTTTCACTTTTTTAGTTTTTTATATTATTTTTATAATGTTTTAAATTTTCTCTGAATCTCATTTTATTTTTTAAATTTTTAGTATTACATTACTAGTAGTACTAGTTGTAATACGCAAGTTGCTTTTGTATTATACAAAGTAATTTGTTTTTCGTCTTTGTAAGACGTCTTTTTTAATTCACATGTGTCATGTAGTTAGGGATATTTTTCCATGTTATGTGTTTGGTATCATTGCATGCAAAAAATTATTCACAATTAGTCACAATTGACTCATGACATTCCATTTGAAAAAATCAACTTTCTAACCAAAAACTACAATAGCGTGATTTCTATTCCTGCAGAAGGCGCCGTTAACGCAACATTGACCTAAATTATCTTCTTAAACAAATTTTTATCAATTTTGATCCATTTCTACCAATTCGCAGCCACCTAGATCCAAAAACAAAATGGGGTTTTTGTTGTTGCCATGATGATACAATCGATACGTTTTTGTATTTAAATTATCAACCTAATTTAAAATAACAATAACAAAGTATAATAATAATAGTGATGATAATATTTTATTTCGTCAAATAAATACATTTAACAAAAATGTCAAAAATAAACAAATACATACAGCTACGTGTTTAATATTTGTTTCGTTAAAATTAAACACATAATGTACAAATACAGATCACAGATCACATAGTCTTCCACCATTAAATAGCATACTTTATTTAATAAGTATTTTTTTACTTCTTTTTTAAATTGGTCAAAGCTATTAATACATATTATCTTGTATGGAACTTTATTGTAGATTTAACTACACCTACACATCTAGGAGATTGTCATACCTCGATGATTTATATCCAGGTATATAGATATTTTTATAATTTCGGGTGTTGTGATCATGATGATCCACATCTACATTAAATAGTGCTTTATTTTTGAAGACCATAATTAACATACTATAGATATAGATGGAACAAACAATCATAATACCTTTATCACAAAAAGTGTCTTGGCTAGTTTCACCATATGCAATGTTGTAAATGGTTCTTAATATTCATTTCTGTAAAACGTAAACTCTTTGTACTTTACTAGCTTGTCCCCACACTAAGATGTTATATTTGATAACAGAAAAGGCCAAAGCGTAGTATGCTGTCATTAGTTGTTCGGTTTCAAGTTCCTTTTTACGTTTATTATTGCAAAGTTGGCTTTTGCTAGTGTAGCGCAAGCTAAATGTATATGGTTTTATTTAAAATTCACAAGATGGCGTCGTTTCCGGAATAACCGGAAGTAATACCGACTTAACAAATATAACAATATATTGCATTTTTCATGAACATACAATCCTATAAAATGTATTTGTCTAGCCTCATAAATAACAAAATAAAACAGCTTTACCTATGGCTTGGATCACCCGGTAAATCACTCGGAGTGAACACGCATTTACGCCAACATTTACACCCAATTTAGACGAGGCGACTAGCGCCTTGGAAGAAATTGTAAGCTCAACATAAAATGACGTTGTTTAACTCCTAGTCATATAATATACTTTTTTTACTATTAAAATCGGTTTCCAACAGATTCCATGCATTTAATACGGTAATAGCATTGGCATTGATATTTTATTTACATTTTTAGCCGTTGTAGAAAAAATGTTGTTTTTTTTTCTTGGCAAAATTCGTGATTACTGCCGTTTGACTGCATATATTGTCTCGACCTGACAGTTTTGATTAAAATTAAAAATGAACCAGTTTTATATAAAAGGCAAGTCCCTTTTAATAATCAAAGTAAATCAACTAGAGATACAGAAAATCTATTTGCTGCAAAACAATCCTTAAACTATTTTTCAAAATACAGTCCACTATCTTGTAGGTTGTCGCCTGCATTGTCAACCATGTAGTAACTTGTTTTGTGAGCATTCTTTGTATTGCATAACGCTATTTCTTAAGCGTCTCATAGTAAACATTTGTATTGATTGATTTTACAAGCAACGGAACTTTCAATCATTTTAAACAAGCACTACGAAGCATATACAACATCCAGCAAGCTCAAAATAGAGTCATCTTCTGCTTGCCTCAGAGCAACTGCCGAATATGTACGAAACCGCAACCACGGTGCTGTCACAGTAAAAAAAAAAGATAACGAAACTTACTTTCTGGATATGACTCGTATCTTGTCACAAAATTTATTAAACCGTGATTACTTTAGATCAATTATCTGGTCGTCATCATACGGTGATAGAATGTGTCTAATTTGTTAAAACGCACTATCACATCGTAAAAAAAGCTACCACCATTCAATTTTTATTTATTTCCTTTTATGATGAGTAAAATTGCAAAACAAATATTTTCACGAATGTTGCTAATGTTAGCTTCAATTGACAAATAATTTAATTTGTTCAGAACATGAATGTACTGCTTAAACTTGACGCATACAAAAAACTGTCTACTAATCAAATATATAATCATAAGTTTGATTTATTTTTACACTATTGATTGCTTTTAGAGTTGCAGAAGTAATACTGCAATACAACTTACCATAACAAAGCGCCGACTTAACACAATGGAGACGAGGTGATTCGTGGTATATAATTAATAATTGATAAATAAAATAAAATTGTTGAAACTGGTAGCTCGAATAAATACCGTAAGGTCGTAAAATATATTACTAATTATAAAGTAGTGCAATAACTTTAATTTCAATGATATCTAGACAAAACAAAAAACCACAACTGTTTTAAAAAGAATTTATGATAATAATAATGATATTAATAAATCAATGACAAAATTTGAAATATTTATAATTAAATATTTCAATATTTACTTTAAACACATTATAATTCGCCCGTAAAATACAAAACTAAAAACCTATAATAATATTGATTCTTAATTTCATACAAATAATCCAATTTGATTCAGGGATATTATGATAATATCCACAATTGACCTTCAATTTATTTATTTAATAGTTTTTGTTACATAAAGAAATAACTAAAAATGAATAATACTAACGCATAATATATAATTTGTTAATTATTTATTACTAATTTATTTCTATATCATAGACAGTCATAGACAATAATAATTTATTAATTAATTGATAATATTTAGCACGTCCAGTTAATTAATTGAAAACAAAAACATTAGTCAAGGATTATTATATCAGGTACTTAATTTATTGAATATTGGTATTAGAATAATTAAAATAAGATTTTAATTAATATTATTATTGAAACCGATCAGAATTTATCCGGTACGGTCTTGTAGATGTAAACGTACATCGATAATATGGAAAAGCCGGGACACGTGGCTTGCTCCTGGAAAATGTTGGTCTCTTGGACAGCGGATTGCATGCCACGATTCGGTAGGATAAAATAAATATAATACAGTTTAAACATACAAAAAGCGAATATACATACAAGAAACCTAATTAGAAAGCTACAAAGTTACCGATGGACACAAAAAACAGAAATAGTTATATTTTAGCCAAGATGTCGTGTGACTCTTTGAATTTCGCACAGGGTATTTAATTTTAAGTGAATTGCGGTGGTTTGTGATTAATAATTTCCAAATACGGAGATCCCTTTGTACTGCATAATATTAATTCTACTACAAAAATCCACAGAAGACGCTGCTCAACAAATACAACCACGAGCCAATTCCTTCACCGTTTTCTATTTCCTTCCTTATGCGCAGTTCTTAAATCTCAAAAGAATGACATATATATTGTAACTATGAATTGGGAAGAAGAAAGATAAATAAATGAAACAATTGCGTAAACAATTGAAAGAAATGGAGTAAATAAAAAGAATAAAATAAAGAATATTTATTTAACTGCTGGCGCGAAATTAAAAAATTCATAAAGTACGAAAAATTACGTAACAAATAATAAAAATATAAATCAAAGTTTGTAACCATTATTAGTTAATTGATTTTCTATCCATGAACGAAACATGGGAACGTTTGCATATAATCCTGGTACCTGTTTTCCGCATTTAATACCCCAACTAACAATTCCAATTTGCATATAAGTATTAGTTTGTTCTGCAAGTGGACATATCAATGGACCACCACCATCGCCGTAACATGTATCGTTGTCGATTTCACCTCCAGCACAAATAAAACTTTTGTTGAGTTTATATTCTTTACCAAGATGTGTGTTTCGCAAGCTATCCTGACAGGTATTTCTATTTATGATGGTTAAACTTACTTTTTTCAGAATTTGCTGGTATAAGCCTGCAGAATCATCTCTGTCTTTGCCCCAACCAGTTGCAACACATTTAGCATTATCAAATACTAAATCTTGAGGAGGCAAACAAATTACATTAATATGATTAGTAATAGTAACGGGATTTTCAAGAAATAATAAAGCAATGTCGTTATACAGTCCTCCGGAATAATATTCGGGGTGAATAACAACGTTTTTTACGTTTCGATTTATGTGAGGATATATTTCATCATTTTTTTCCGAGTTCCATTCTCCGGCACGGATTGTAAACTTTTTTTCTTTGTCTACAACACAATGTGCAGCAGTAAGAACAACATATGTATGTATTAAAGTTCCTCCGCATTTATATAATAAATTGTTGTTTCGTTGATAGAGGACTGCAACCATCCAAGGGAATTCACCAAACTGAGCTTCATTCTCGCTTCCTGTAATTCTAGCACCAACAACACCTTCTGGATTTCGACGACCACACGTTGGTTTTGCTGGTTCTATTGATGATTTTGGATCTATTGGTGATTTTGTTTTAATAATGTCCGGTGGGTAACAACAAAATTCGGTTACATCATCACAAGGAGTATCCCCTAGTCTGAAAAAATGTTAGTATATTGAAAAAGTAACAATTGCAACACACCAAATATAAAACTTATATCAAAAATAATATAAAGCCCCATATTCAAAGTAATATTGAAACATAAATATTTTGGGTTTTAGCCAATGATGATAACGCCTATGCTTCCACTATTACATTGTGCGGCCTATTATAAATGCGGGCTGCCATCTTTCATTATGGGGTATTTAGTTTATTTTTTATTTCATGAAATTATTTTAACCAAACCGAACCCAATCTAACCTCACTCGCTTTTGTTTTATCTATAATTAAATAAAAAAAGATTTGTACTACAAACTTTAATAAAAAATTTAATAAAAAATATTAATTAATAATAATTATTATCAGGGTTGGCGGCGTGTTTGAAATAAAATGTCTTAATCAAATATTTCCATTGTTTTAAATGAATGTAACCTGTTTGAAAAATTGTATTAAATAGTTGTAAAGGAAATGTTTTAAACGATATTTTATTATTTTGTTTTAAATCAATTAATTAAAAATATAAATAATAAACACAAAGAGACAAAAACATCTTTTTATAAATAAAATTAAAAAATATTATATTTTTCATTTTATTGGGCAAATAATAACATTTGCTCAATAAAATGAAATTCTTTAACTCAATGTAGTGACTATAGTAATGGTTTTAATCACACATGATTAAAATCTAATACCAATATAAATTCAATTATCATGAAAACAAAACTAACATTGACAAATTCATTGTTAAATTTAGTGTGATATTTAATATTTTTAACATAATCATCTGTAATGATTTGTATAAAAGTTAATATATTTCAAGCATTTTTTTACATATATGTAAAATTTTAGTATAATTTATAACGAATTCCACGTTGAAGTGTTGCTTGTAGGCTGTCTGCTGTGTTGATGTTGTTGATGTTATATTGACTCAAATTTCAAATTGTTACTTTGAAAGGTACATAATCAACAATAACGCAGTATAATAAATCCAATACCAACATAAAATCGTGACATTCACAAAACACTGAGTGATTCAACTTTATATGTATTGTTAGTTGAAATAGATAATTAAGATGCACAATGATGATTAACGTACGGTTTATTAAAAACAAATAATATAATTTGAGACTAACAAAAATGTATTGTATTCTGTATGTAGTTTTATTGAAATTACTAAAATGAATAAAATCAGGTTTAGTACACATGAGTAAAATGGATTAACCACTCGTCTAATTGTCTAATCTAATAATTTTTCTCTTAATTAAAAATAAATCCCGTAACAATGAACAGCCTTATGTGGGAATTTTAAGTATTTTTTTAAATATTTGTTTTATTTTAGAATTATGTGGAATGTTTGCATAATTTGTAAGATTGCTTGAAGTTTTGTGGGTCTTTTTGGATTTTTGGTCTATGTGAAATTAGTAAGTAAAAATACAAAGTTTTTTTAACAAGTATTACTTATATCTAGAGTTGTGTCAAAATTTTGCGGTCGAAAATAAAAATAGTTTATGTACTACTGGTTTACACAAATATATGATATTAAGGGCATTTTTGAGTAATTAGAATGTTACAAATTAAAATAAACATTTAAACACACAAGCAAGTAAACGCAACTGTAGTATCAAAGAGATTTTGCAAACAAATTTTCGAGTGTATTTAAACACTTTCACTTAGTACTTGCAATAGTTTTACTTGCATGTTGAAGAAAATTTATTTATTCTTTTCTAAACTCCGGATGATAAATATTTGTTGAAGTAGTACTGAGTAAGTAGTGAGTAGTACTGGTGTATGCCGTAAACTAAAAATAGGTCAACTTAAGATTTAAAAATAGCTGCCTCGATTCATATACAATAAACCAAAATAACAGCATTCAACTGGCAAATTTTATAAATATTTAAAAAATTTGCTAATCTTAGTAAAAACATTTTTAAACCATCATACACAAGTACACTAAGTCAGTTGGCAAATAATTTGGCTTTTATAAAGGTATTTGTAAAACAGTTACGTATAAATAACAGCTTAAATAATGGTAAAACGGGGCAATAAAATAATTGAGCATTACATAGATTTACACAAATTAACTCTTTATTATTTCAAATCAACAAGCATGTCGTTATCTTGTTAATAATAGAAGAACGCCAGCACCATTAACGATTAAAATGTTAGTTGTAGGTTTTAGACAGAATGTTTTTGAAAACCCATTTTAAATTGGATAGCTTTATTAAGACCGGAAGTTAAAATAAAGTATTAAAGATAATCCGGAACATTTTTCTTGCAGAGGATCGGATCAAGGCAGTTGAAGTAAGACAAACAAACTGGGATATTTTTTTCAAGAACTAGTTTAGCGTCACGTAAATCTATCTCAATCTATATATCAATTTTATATCTTCTATCTTTTTTGCGTCAAATGAAATAAAAATTAACTTTGGCGCAAAAGAGAGAAAATTTAAAATAAATGAGTGAAATTGAGATGAAGCAACATTAATATTAACAAGTCAAATTTGACAAGTAAATTAATAATGTTTGTCAGTGTCAAATACATAACCCCTTATCAATGTTAGTAGACGCAGCAGTTGCAAGACCGTCTACAAAGCTCCCCGGGTTTGATTCCCGCAATCAATAAAGTTTCTTCTAAAAATTGTAATAAAAGTTTTATTTTTGCTGTTTGGTCCAAGCTATATTTTTTTGTGGTGGATACTTGAATGGAAGAGACAAAATTATAAATATAGATCCTTATATGTAGTCATGGAAAATGCACTAATACGCTCTCGATTGTGCAAAACCAAAAATAGCCGCCATTAACTTAATGTAATAGTTAAAACTTAAACAAAATAAATCGCAATTAAATTGATTACTTTTTGTAATTAAAAAAGAAACACTTACACACAAATAAAAGTTACGCAAAATATCATTCATATAATAAACTTTTCTATTATTAAGAATAACACTTATTTGTATAAACCAGAAAAGTAGATTATTTTAATCAATTTTGTTCAATTTAATTTATTTTTAAATCTAAAGTATTGACAAAAAATGTTTAGAAAAATAAAAAAAAATAATTTTTTTGCTATATAAGGTCTTGTTAAAATAGTGAAATGTTGTAAAATGCTAAAAATAATTTAAAATCTAGACAACTGAAATAGTTTTAAATATAATAAAATATCAAAAATATTTAAAAAATGTAAAATATTGAAAACCTAGCTTCAAATTAAAACAAAAACTGTAAAAATATTTAAAATGTGTATAGATTTTCTAAATAATATTGAAATAGTAAAAAGTTGTCAAAAATATTGTGGTATTTCCAAAACATAAAAATAGTTTAAAATGTTGACAACTGCTATAATCTGTTTAAAAATGTTCAGATGAGACCAAAATAATGGGAGAATAGAAAAATGATAATTAAGGTTGTATTAATTTCTCGTACTGCTTTATTCTATGTTAAAAAAAACATTAATTATAACAAAGCAATTAAAAGTCCCGAAAAATAACAATAGCTAGCAAAATATTCCATCACAAATATATCTAAAGCAGATACAAATATACAAACAATTCAGCTTAGCAATAATAGATGGATGTGAAAACATTACAGTAGTTCAAAAAATATATCTGTAAGCATCAATAAATATGAAAATATTGTACCAACAAAAACCTTCATATAAAAAAACAATGAGGCAATTGAAAAATATTTAAATCTCAAAGAGGTTATTCAACTAGGTGAAAATAAAAAACAATTCGAACGATGCAGAGGGCAGTTGCCCATGAATTGATGTAGTAGGAAAAGTTAAACAAATATAAATAATTATAAAATCAGCGGCAAAAGCAGTAATTTCGATTTTTTAATTGCTGAAATATCACCATCGCTTAAATGGATTGTATCGGGGCTACACAAAGACGTAAATTGTAGAAAAGTTAAATCAATTTTAAGTAAAGCCGGCAGTTACACTTGTATCGTTGATAAACTTAAACCTAAACAAGGAAATGCAAGTTATTCTTCTTTTAAAATTGAAATTTTAGTAGAGGCTGAATCAACTATAATTAATGAAAATTTCTGGCCTAAAAACACCTTTATTAATAGATGTATTTTAAGAACCGCACTTCTTTTCAAGAACGCTTGCGGAAGAACAACAAGAAAACTTAACAGCTAATGTTGCGTACTAACGTGCGAGCAGAAATGTCCACAAGGGGCTTTTACTTTCGATGGAATTATTTAGGAAAGCAACAAACCACCACCAGAGTTGCGACGAATGCTACTGATGGTTCCGACAAACAAAGGTGAAACTCCCAAGTCTGGCCCGTCGTAGGCCGTCACTTAAATACAAAAATCGTGTTATAATTTGTTACTGACATATTTTACAACTTAATTCATTTTAAAACATACAATTCATCCTTTACTAAGACTATTGGCCACAAATCAAATAAAAAAAAATGATACGTGGCTAATAACCTACCTACATACACAGAGGATTAATAATATGTTAAATGATTCTAATAGTTCTAAATAAAAGAAAATAACTTTTTGGCTAAAGATACTTAATGTTAATTATTTTTATATTTCTACTTCCTTAATCAACTTAACACATTACATAAAGTACAAAAAGTGAATTAATTTTTAAAATCAATTATTAGTTTAAATTTTATTAAGTAGGCACTGCTTTTTTAAATTGCTTGCTAAATTGATTATTTAAAATATTTTACTATGCTATAAATTTATTATTTGCATTTGCATACAAATAATCCTTATTATATAAATTTATTGTATTATTTTTTAATAATAAAATATGCTTAAATTTACCTGACAATAACAAAATTAAATTAAAAAAATTTCAATTAAATATATAAAATTATATATTATATTTAATAAGACTATTATTACGTTCATTTATATTTAAATATATATATATATATATATATATATATATATATATTCTTCTTATTGTGCCGTCTCCTATCGGAGGTTTACAATCATCATTGCAATTCGGATCTTCGACGCTGCAGCTCTAAATAGTTGGACCGATGTTTGTCTCTCTATTTCCCATATAAGTCTTCTAACTTACAAACACTAAAAATGGG
>JARJEC010149625.1:0-17051 GCA_030264575.1 Tachinus sp. AB-2021 | reverse complement strand
AAGCCACGATGTTGCAACATCTTTTGAGAGTACAGTGCTACTCAACTGAATTCATTCATTTTTTGGTAAGTATATTTTATCAATTTTCAAAGGGAATGTCGTCTTGTTCTAAATTCAGCTATGTACCCTTTTCCTCACTGGGTGGGGTGTGGAAGAAGGGAAATTTTAAATAGTTTTTGATGATTTGTGATAAATGGCGCTGTAATCGCAAAATATAGATACAATTTTTGAGAAATGATCTTTGGATTAAGAAATTAAAAAATACTGAACATAACACAAAAAAAAAACATAATAACACTTAAGGGCTTCGCACACCTGACAGAAACGCGGCGATGCGATGGGTTGCGCGAATCTTGGCATTTTATTATACATTGTTTTATGACGTCGACGACGGCGGACGGCTGCCTGTTAGGTGCGATACCCTTTATTCTCCTCCCCTCATTTCTTTGTGGTTGGGTAGGTGGTAATATTAAATGAAATCCCCTATTTATCATTACAGAATTAAGTTTACGTCAAATCTTACTTAAATTTTTTTTTCTTACGTGATAGCATTAATATTGTTCAAGAAATACTTTTATTGTTACCCAGAAACAACGACGAGATTGTAGTAGATGTCTATTTCTTTCGGGGAGTTTGTTCTAGATGAGCCTTTTTGCTTCTCACCATCGGGATGCTTGTTGATGATGAGTCACCTTGCCTCTCCTCTTTGAGGTGCTTTATTTAAGTCGCCTTTCACCATTTGATTTAGATCAGCCTTCCCCACCTTTAATTAAATGCTCAAAATTACGACAAATTTTTTTTTGTACCTCAAATTTTATAAGCATATCTGGTGTAATTGCATCGCAAATATTCCTCTTTGGTGTGCTTTATTTAAGTGAGTCCCCTCGCCTCTCACCAATTAATTTAAGTCAGCCTTGCCCACCTTTAATTAAATGCTTAAAATTACGAATTGAACTTCAATGCACTTGTTAATTTGAAGCTCAAATTTTATAAGCATGTCTGATGTAATTGCATCGCAAATATTTCTTTTTGGTGTGCTTTATTTAGGTGAGTCCCATCGCCTCTCACCATTTGATTTATGTCAGCCTTCCCCACCTTTAATTAAATGCTCAAAATTACGATTTGAATTTAATGCACTTGTTAATTTGTAGCTCAAATTTTATTAATTTATAAGCATGTCTCTATTCGTTACACCGTAGTTTAGCGAGCAGTAGGTGTTTTTCTACAAACGATAGGTTTTATGTAACCCCACAAGGGTTTTTTACGTTATTTTACGCTCAATACTTTTTTATATATTAACAGTTTGCTTAGTTTACGAATGTTTTTATAAAATTTTCTTTAATTAACCAAAAACACAAATTAAAAAAGAGATCTAATAACAGGTTAAACTTCAGAAAAGTTTAACTCATTTTTATTGTTAATTGGGTTACATTTTACGTCACATAATTGCCGACTATAACTAAATTAAGATAATATCTCTCGAATATTTAATACTAGTACAAAATTAACTTGATTATAATTATGTAATTTTAAGTTCAACCGCCGTCTCTGGTAGAAATTTACCATTAAACATTTCCCTCTGAATTGTGCATCTACGTTATCGCTAATATCTATTCAAGAATATATTAGTATTTCGGTTGGAAACTTGTAAATTACCCTATGTTCACTTATACATTAAAATTTCCATACATCATATGTCAGATTATAAGTTTATGATGCTTTGCACACACGACATACTTCAAGTATCCCGTTATCTCTAAACTTAAATTGAAGGGAACTAGAAATTAAATTAATGATAGAATATTGCCCATAAAAGTAAACTCGATCATTTTTATTGTTATCGGATTTTTTTGCAAATGTTTTATGTTGTTGGAATAATATTTTAATTTTTAATCTAAATATAGTTTATATGAAAGAAATTCCTGTAATTAAATAATGCTTTATTATGATAAATGCATTTATATCTTGTTATTACTTTAAAAAATTGCGTTCTACGTTGTGTTCCACAAAAAAAAACTGAATCTAGTTTATTATTCCATACCCTATTCATAAATCACCAACAGTGTAAGTTTACTGTCACATACAACATTGATATTTTAATACACTTAAAAATAATAAAAACCAATGTTTTACTTATTCTTTTGTAACAATGCTTTGCCATACTTTTTAAATTTAATTAATTGGATTTGTATTGAATTTCCTTTTTATGCGCTACATTGTTATAATATTTATAGGGCTACTGAATAATATTTGATCAAAAATATTCGTTGCATTTTGCTAACTTGATTGAATCGGATAACATCAAATACAACGCAGTTCAATACATTTAATCTTGGAATTTTTATCAATTGCCATTGCTATTGATAGAAATCTATAATAAATTCTTCTGTTGGAAAATATTGCGACCAATATATATATATATATATATATATATATATATAATTGAATTCTTTACCTATATAATACATGTAAATCAAATATTTGTAAATTTTAATGTAATATTAGTATTAATTATTTTTCATTTAATAGAAAAATTAAACTTGGTTTCACCAAGTCGTTTACATTTAAACTAAATAAAAGTATAGTAGTACATATTTGTATTTGTTGGGTTTTACTCTACTGGGAATAAAACTCGAGGTCTTTCAGCCGTGTTTATGTAGGTATGTGTGTGTCCATTTAAGGATTATTACTTAGGAAATTTGCTTGCAATAACTACAGTGCCATTAATTGATTGCCAATGGCAGCTATNGCTATTAATATCTAATTATAATACAATTTCAGATGCTTTCTTCAGTTTGTGGTTTGTTTGAATACCGAGAACAATTTGTCGCTACAAATTTTTAATAATGAACGACATCGTGCGCGTAGGGGTTACCGACCACAAACACGGGGCAAATTCGACAAAACCTACGAGCAAAGTAAAATTAAAACATGTTTAAGAATTTATTTATCCTGTGCCGTCGGTTGGGGTTTGTAATAAAAAAAGTTCTTATTAATTTTGAAAAGAATTTTAAGCTTGCGATGCATAAAAATTACATGAATATGAATAACGTTTTCACTATTGCTTTTATATTATACTCTTATCTTATGCATATTTCGTAATCAAAACTAATTTTACCGTGGATTTTAAATTGATAAAAATGTGTATTTAAACATTTCTTTTTGTAAATATAATTGATTGTTGTGGCTTGTGTTTGTTCAAACTCTATTATAACTTTAAAGCATAGGTGTCTAAGGTTTTATAATTTATAATAATAATTTTTTTATTCTACTACGATAATTTCTTTGCCACTTAGTAGCATTATCAGGCAGATATATAAAAAAATTTTTATTTTTGTGCTTTTTGGCCTTGAAAAATAATAAAATTAATATAATTGAAAAAAAAAATTTTATCAAACAAAAACTTCATTCTTCATATTCCACCAAAATTAGAAGTTGTTTTCTTTTTTTCATTACTGCCATCATCCATTCTAGTCCTCTTTCAGTTCTTTACTCTTTCCATTTGTTCTTTTTTCATTTCATTACAATTTTTAAGTATATCTTTAATAGTTTTTAAGGAATGTTCACACATTCTACTACTACACTATGACAAGCCATTGGCTTACTTAGGGGCAATGATGTAAAAACATAAACAAACACTTTATTTTCTTTGTTCATCCAGAATTTTGACACTTTATCTTCATTACCATTTTCATTTAATTTTCTTTTATACCGTATCTGCAATTCTGTAAATACAATGGTTGTGCTGTTACTTTTATAGATGCATATTTGGTACTTAGCTTTATTCACTTGTTTCTGTATATCTTTAACTCTTTCCGTAATTTTGTTCCATGTTATTAATAAATTTGCTCTCTTTCTTGCTATTTCTTTCCTAGCATGTTTATTTCTATTGTGATATCTCTCCTTATTTCTTAAAGTTTTATCATTTTTGCCTTTATTTTTTTATTCAAGCAGTCTTGTAAAATTAAACATTCACTTCTCTGTCTTTCTTTATTGCTTCATTGCTCTTTTTCCAGCATTTAATTTTATGTTATCCTTTATAACTTTACTATATAATATAATAAAAGCACTATATACATGCGTTTTTCATCTCTTTGTTTTTTGCTCTTTTTTGACGAAGTTTTCCTGTTCTATCCATTTTTTCTCATATAAAAACATACGTCTTACTACGCTGTCAAACAACATATCTTATATTTTTATATTTTTAAATTTTCTTTAACCTAATCCCCATACTTGTACATCTACCTTATTTGATTTCTTTGCTAATCTTATTATATGCTCAATCTCTTCATTATTAATACGCATAATATAACCTAAATATTTAAACTTTCTTACTTTCTCAAGTTCATGCCTTTCCCTTTTTAAATTCTCTTTTTTAACCCCCCCCCCCTCCTTATTTTTCTTGAAGATAATTATTTATGTATTTTTTACATTTCCATCTAACCTTCTTTCGAAAATATTTAATAGTTTCTGTCACGCTCCAAACATTTGCCATCTAAAACAAAAAAAAATTAATTAAATTAATGTAAATATTATAAAATGTTTGTAATCACTTGGTCCGAAGATAAATTTTCCTTCTATGCAAGGAGTACATCGGATTGTCGAGCTCAGTGGTGTATTGATGGGTTACCTGTAATGCACAAATATGATTGAGTTAGGTACTCAAGTAGTTGTTTGTGAATTATGAAGGAAAAGTGTTGTTGGCAGTAATATGAAGTATAATATATATATATATATATATTAAATTGATTACTGTTAGTGTGGGAAATTCCTTGGTTTTACCTAAGTAGGTCCATTTTATCCTATCGTTCGTCTTGTTCCTTTCTTCTGTTTCTGGTGGCTGGTTTTTATATGAAACATAGCATGTGAATGTTTAAAGCCTATATTTTTTTCTCTCCTGAGGTGGTTTGTTAAGTGTCCTTGCACTACGGTTCTAATGGTTATATTGTGCACCTTTGACATCTTACACCTGTCTCTTCTATGAAGCCCAGGAGCTTTTGACATGGAATTGTTTTCAGTTCTTCTTGGGCTAGCATATGCTTGCAAAAGTGAAGTGTCCGTTGCATGTTGAATGCTTTGCATTCGCGCAGCAGATGCTGCGGAGTCTCTTTGTCTTCCAATCATCCGCGGTATGGTGAATTTTCTTGTATACCCAATCTATGCATGTGCTTGTTAAGACCATAGTGTCCGGTAATTAGTCCTGTGAGCCTTTGCAGTTAGGTTCGACTCATTTGCTATACATCTATTTGAGTATTTTGTGTTGGTTCTGTTAGTAATAAGCTTGTTTGATTCATCCGATGACAGTTTTTCCATAACTTATTGTGTTCCTTTACAAGTTTGCGTTGGATTATTTATTTTCCGGTCTCGCTTGGAGTCCCGAAGGTAGGTTCTGGTAGAATACATATCCCGTTGTTCCCTTTTTGTCTAGCTTGTCTACCTTAAGGTTCCCTACTATGCTTTAGTCTGTCGGTGTCCAGACAAAGCGTACTCTGTTTTTGTGGCCGGTGCCTTCAAACTGTCTATGCACCAAAATAAGTTGATTTTATTACTGGCGATCGAAACGCATGTAATGCTGCTTGGCTGTCGGATATGATGGTAAATGGTCTATTAAATTGAACTCCCGATTCTATCATGTGCTTCCGCTTAGAAAACTAAGGCATATTTTCAGAGGGATAGCGTGAACTCCTTCCCCGGTGTTTGCCTTCGTATATTTGACTCCGGTGATTTTTGTTTTTGGTTCCATCCTTTTACCAAACCTGCGCTGTGTATTTTTCTTTTTACCACTCGTTTCGCGACGGTATTACTACATCAAAGGACTTTTGAATGTGGTAACCTTTCATAAAGCCTGATCTCATCATTAGAATTTTTCCTTCGTTATACTTGGTCTGTGAGTAGAACGTGTGCGTTTACGTGCAGTCTTTAGGTGCAGCCTTATAATATAACATAAACTGAAAGAACTATAAAAATGTTGCGCTTCGTATAATATTTGCTCAAATGTATTATTGCAATTTTTTTCGCCTTTTGAAGATAATGTTGCTATGTGAACATAATTTATCACTAAAAATCGAATAAATTTATATTTTGATAATCATAAATAAATACGTTTATTATATTATTTATGATAATTTTGAATAACTGGTCTGAGCTTACAAATGAACTATAAATGTAGCCAGAAAGTGTTACAACAAAAACAAATTATGGAAATAATCAATCAGAAGTAAGTTAGTTAATTATCAAAAGTCCTTGCAAATAAGCTTCGATATTTAACCGACAAAGCGGGCTTATTTAAAAAATAATCGCCGTTAATTTTATTTGTCTGCTTAAATATAAACCTTCAAAGGTTATCAAGAAAGCCCATCTCCGTGCCACAAATCAACTGTTGCTTTTCATCGCACAAATAAATTTTCTAATTAAGATATCGCAGCACAGGAAGTCCCTGTTGAAATGCATTCGCATTATAATTTCTTTACATCTCATTCAACCTCAAGACCGTATAAATAACTCGTGCCATCTGCAATTAAATTCGAATCGAAGGTACCGAATTCTGCGTAGCCAGGAAATAATTCCACATGTTGACGGGCCGTGAAGTAGAAACACACTTTTTGTGGCGCTGTGGAAAACGTCGCATGCAAAATTAGCAGTTGTCAGTGAGAGGCTGGGGCTAAATTAAAAACGAATACATCACGTCCCTTCGTGCGTAAGGCATGCATGTTTATAAATAGCATACTCACTGATTTACTTAAGACTTAATCCGGAGGATTAGTGTACAAGCTAATAATATACGTTTATTCTTCTCATTCATATTTCACGTTAAATTATTTAGAACTAAATTTGTATATTACGCCGCATGAATCTGTGCTATCACAACATTTTCAACTGCAATGGATGATTGCAAATCATATTACACTTGGATGCATAAATATGGCAGTTTATTAGGTTTTATTTGTAGTGCGGTAGCAGGTGAATTTAATTTTCTCATTACTGTTCGTTTTCCTTTTCGTGTGCTCTTCGTTCAGTTATATTTTTGTTTGTAATTTAGTTTTGGTTGGGGAGCGTAAGGGGAGTCGTCGCGACGCCGGATGGGAAATGTCAGTGCGAATTAGGCGCCACCTCAGTCACTGTAACCAACGGGGGATTACCGCACCCTTCCGTACCAGCCCCTACTTGATCCCGAAATAATATGCTATATTTCTCTGCTGGTATCTTTTGTGTTTTATACAACGAGTTTGCCCCACGAATGTTGAAATGAAAACAAAGGAAACGAATGTTTACCGTGCATGTTTTATATTAAAATCAGTTGGTTATTTTATTACGTTCCGTTTGAAATAATACGGTAGATAAATATCATATTCCATTTATTCATGGAGAATTAATAATGATGTACTTACCAGCAATTGTGTTTAAAAACATCAGATACTCAAAGTTAGAAATTTCCCTTCTCTGCCATTTTTGTGTCATATTGGAATTTCTCATCAGCTGCCTTGGCGACATCATGCTGGCCCGCCTGTAAAATTAATTGCCCTTCATTTTCTTGATATTCTTGATATAAAATTGATGCGATTATATTTTATACAAATGAGTAAATAAGCAGTATATAAAAATGTAAGTTCTAATTATGTATTATAATGTCATGTATGTGGGCACATCTGGACTAATCATGAAATAATTGCTAATGTGTTTCGGTTTTCTAAATAAGTAGTTTGTTATAGTATTTTAGTTTTTAACAATTGGTTCTCTAGCAAATTTTAAAATCCAAGAACTGATAACAACATAGAAAAAGAATCATTGAAAACGTCCGCTATTTGGAGCAAATGGTTATGATTTAAACTAAAAGGACAGCGCAGTAAATCGAAAAATAATTCCGCGACCACAAAAAAATGTGCAACAACTAAGTATACGGACATAATGAAATTATAACACAAAACATAAAAAATTGCTTTTGAAAACCTGCTACTAATGAGAGCACTTATACTTGCTTAACTTTTTAATTTCAAATGAGAGCATTGGTCATGTCTAATCCAATAAATACGAGTACAAAATTAAAAGTAAGCATGATTTATATAAACAAGTTTTTTAAAGAAAGGTTGTTTATTTTTGAAATAGCTATCCAACGATGCTAATAATACTTCCTTTTGAACTTAAAAAAATAACTACAGATCCGCTACTGAACTACTCACATTGGAGAAATTCAATATCTAAAAAACAAACTACACACACCAACAAAAGTTTTGGACTACTATAGGCCCCATATATAAAATATTTTCGTTATGATTTTGTTTTTATTTCTAGATATCAAAGTAGCCTTAGTTTGTTAATAAACAAAATTATAATCATCAATAAAAACTTTCTGTTGACTGTTATAATTTTTTTAAAGATTGATCAGTTTTAATTTTTAATTAGGGAAGCACGTTTGATTATTTTCTTTAGATACAATGTCAGGGCGTAAAGTTCCTGCTTTTAATAGAGCAAGAATTAATGCTCTGCATGATGTTGGATTTTATAACAACAGATATCCAACATGTTAAACATCCCGAAATCTACTGTTGTGCGAATAGTACAAAGAATTTTGAACAGTAAATACAAGGCCACAAATGAAAGAAAGGATCGATATTCAGAACTATATGCCCACAGACACCGATATTCATTAGCTCCATCTTTCAAATTTCACTTTCAAGGTATGTTTCGTCATGTTATATCAACATCTACTGTACGAAGGTTTCATGTTCGAAATATGCATGAGGACTGGATTTTGAAGCAGTTGTGGTGGGTCTTATTTGCAGATGAAGCAAAAATTAAACTTGCGACTGGTGACAATAGACAATGGGCAAGAGAGAATCTGGCTAAGATAGACTAAATTTTTCCAGTGAGATTGCTTGTTCCCTATGAAGAAAGAACGGTGATATATCATATTAAAATAATAATATAGTACAATATACTAGGAATCAAATACTTTTGAAAGTGTGTGTAGATAATAATAAATGCTGAATAGAGGTAGTTGTGTACACCGAAAACATACGTTTTTTGTTTACACAAATGATTGTTAAAAAAAAGAATTGAGTTTGCCGTCTCAATTAAATTTCTATATTTAAGTTATTAGAAATAACATACTTATCCATAAAAATGTCTATTAAGCAGCCTAATGCTAAGCATAGTAAACATGTATTTGTGCATTATTGAAATAAATCGCCATCATGTAATTGTAAGAAACACCAAACTGGCAACACTGTTATAATATTTCATAAACTTTCGAGTTTCATCCTTTTTAGATTGAAGAAACACGTTAGATTAACTAAATAGTGACTAAAATAATTTATTATGGGACTAGAATTAGTTTTTATAGCTATTTATTTTAGTATATTTATATAAGTATATAATAGACGTCATGTTTTTAACGTTATAATGATATCTGATAATTCAGACTATTGAATGTTATCTATTGGACATAATATATGACGTTATAACCAAAAATGCCACCAATTGAGGATCTAAGAATAAAAATTCGGTAAATACCGATTAAATTAGTAGGTCTTTGCCGAGTTTTCATTTTCAGATTCTTATTAATTGAATTCCAACTAACGTACCTCTGCTAGCTGACTTAACACCGAGTAAATTAATTTTGTATAAGAGAAAAATGATACCGAATGAGTATAAATGAATCCGTTTGTAGAAACAGAAACAGAAACAGAACGGTATCATAATTATCAAACGTTTTTTAAGAGGTGAGCATGAGATTAGAGAAAAATTGAGTTCTAGAGCGTGCTACGAATACTATCTTTTTTGGATTACTTGAAGGTTATGGAAGAAAACGACCTCAATAACTACGTAAGAAATCATCAAATCAAATTCAATAGGTTAGATGATTTTGCTAGTGACTATAAGGATGAAACAACTGTAATGATACAGATATTTTATAAACTATTGCTGTCAGCAGTATAATAATAAATAGTATCCACAAAAGTTTCTTGTGAACAGGGATCGACTGTTTAGATATTCGTAGAAATGGCAAAGCCTTTAAAGGGGCGTAATGAACGGAGCATTGAAAGAACAAATGCGGAAGCAAGAACGCACGTTTACAAACCACGTAGAGCAAGATAAATATCAAGACATGGCTCTTTTGAGTTCAAATTTGGAAAATAAAACTCACGCGATCAGCGTAAATAGTTACAAATTATTTGTCAATGTTTATGTAAATTAAAACTAGGTAAAGCATTCCTATTTAAAGATAAGGTTGAATTCTTAATACAGTACTGAAGCAAACCGTTTATATGTACTTCTCGCAATTGTGAAATGTGAAAGTGTGACAAATAAATTGTATAGAACTGAAACGCGCTTTATAAGTGTTAGAAAAAACGTGCTGCATACGATGTATCCACATCTTGTTCTGACGCAGTGTGTCAATTATACCGCGTAGCATTATTATTATACGTTATGTAACAAAATGTTGATACATCGTACTGCAGGCATTAAAATATATAGACATATAATAATAGACATATAAACCATTGAATTTCGTTATTTTTTCACAAGCGCCGCTTACGATATCATTTCAGTTAAATACAACTCAGTGGGTTTAACGTTGACAAGTATACAAAATGAGGTTTTATTAAAAACCACCATAACAGCGACGATGTTTTCCACATAACAGCAGTTACAAATATAATTTGATGATAAGCCAAAGCGCAAGAACTCTCAGATCTTATTGGGAACCTTTTATAAGGCATAACTGAGTTTCCAATTTGACTTTTTTTGAAAGGTTGTTTAATTCCCTTTATATTTGCCAACAATCGTAAATTATTTGATTTTTCTTAGTTTGATAAGGCACCTATCACTTTAATATCAGTCTTTCACAAATATAATTGCCCAGTTACTGAGTAAAACTTTTCAAATGCAAAATTTTAACATAAATTTTCTAATTTAGCTACTTAATCAGCATTTCCAAATAGTGAAACTGCAACTCGCAAACTGTGCCCAAAAACAACATTTTCTTATGTGCTTCAACTGTAAAGACAATAATTAAAAAATTGAGAAGCATGAGTTGATTCAGTCAATAACTAGTATGATTACTAATGTTAGACCTTCTGAAAGGTCGCCATGAGCCGGCACATTCGGCATCGTGCTGAAAATGATATTTTAAGAAGCATAAAAACTCGTATTTTGAAAAAAAATTGATCTTCATACTTACAAAATCCAGTTGATTTTAAAACTTAAGTCTACAGACCAGAAATGATATTGTACATGATGAACCCAGTTTTTTGTGCCTCAAATCGATGGTATAAATATCGAAGGTACCCTTGCACTTTTATGTCAGGGGTTTTTTGAAGTTAAAAGTTTGTTAATTACGTAAAGCAGAAAGTAGGAGAGTAGGCATTGTATCACTAAAATCCAGGCATATTGATGCCAAACTGATAATTTTGTCAAAAAATCCCAAATGTGCCAGCAAAGCCAAGAAGAGCATTTATCAGATGTATTTTTCCATTCATAATTTCCACACATTTACTTCTATGATTAAACAAACATTTCGGTACTTTTTCAAATTAAAATATCGGCGATACACTTTATTATCTAATTTAAAGCATATACTAAATGTTAATAATAATACCACCGGAAACAATTTTCACCGGGACCCGCATACCAACCGGTAGCTTGACAATATCACGTTCATAAAAGTTCAGGAGTGTGAGATAAGATGCGCGACAAGGACGTAAATGAGTAATAATTTTGATACGAATAGTGATATTTTACATATTTATAAAGAAAAATAAATATGACTTTAGCTTCAATAAAAAAAATTAACTCGCATTTAAAAATTACCCAATTTTATTGTAAAAAGAAAACAAAAGTAGTGTAGAAAAAAGCAGAAAAGGGCAATTTTCTGAATGAGCTGAAATAGATATTAATAAAACATTTTCGGCCAATAATAATTTTTCTGCATTATAATATCATAAAGGCTCCATACAAGATCATATATTACTGTCAATACTTCAAAATATTGACAGTATTATTGATCGTGTAAGGTGGTTAGTGATGGAATGGTGTAAAGTAGATAATGAATAATAAGGCCCTTTACACGTTCAGTAATACTGAGCGTATCACATAATCGAGCATCAGTTTCACCTTGTCCATCTTAAACGGTCATTCCAAATCTCAGTCTTTTCCAATCAGTATTTTCCTCAATATTATAACAGACACTGCCTGTACAGAAGTATCCATCAGTTCGTGAGCACGACATTAACATACCCAAGCTTGGATTACTGAATATCCGGAAAAACTTCATTAATTTTAATCAATCCATCAGTACCAGACCTCACATGATCAATAATACTGTCAATATATTGAACTATTCACAGAAATAGGCGCCTGATACTGATACTAATGTGATACTGTTAGTATTTTGAAATGTTAGTATTACTGACCGTCTAAGGTGCCTTCTAGTTTTAGTTTGCTCTAACATTATATTAATAATTATCAAATAAATGTAAATATTTGTTAGTTTCTTAAAATGATTTCTTTTGCGCTTCTATCATATTTTCATTTATTAAAAATGTAGTCCAGACAAATTCAAGATTTAGGCGGACTCTTGTCGCATTTAGAAATTATTTTGGGCCTGAATCTTGCCAGATTCGATATTACTAGATTTTAATAGATTAATAATAATTAAAAAAATAAAATAAGTAATAATAAAATAATCAATTGAAATTATACCGATTTGTGTTAAATTGTGTAGGTCGCTTACAAATGAGGTGAAAAAAGACAATGCTGATAAAATCCTATTAACGTATGTAATATCATATATTATATATTCATTATTGTTGAAAATGATATATTTGATGTATTATATTACATAGACGATGTGATCACATTTATGACGATTAACATTTACGATTCACACTCCAATTTAAGTTTAATATGCAATAAAAAGTTGTGCATGTTACAATACATATTATAATTCAATGAAACGGTTGATTGTGTTGCATAAAAGTTTTTTTATAGCCAGTCAGAATTTCAAAAACGCCATGAAACCTCAAACCAATATACCTGTCTCCTTGAAGAAACATACAAATCATACGTAACATAAAACAAGCAATTCACTCCAGAAGAAATTTATATATCTGCTTTACCAGACAACGAATGTAAATACTAACAACATGCTTCTAAAGATATGCTATTTTACTGGCGGTTTGCATTAATAAATTAACAACGTTTCCGCCAATATAATGTAGGATACTCTTTACTAGTAAGATACAGGTCGTTTTTGATAACGTTAAGACCAGTTTGCAGACTCATAAATATCGCGGCGACTGCTATTCCACATCGCGCGAAATTTAGATATATGTGTATGGTGCACCATGCAGTAAGTGTATATATGTGTAAAGATCGATCAGTGGTGATTCTTACCTCGTCTGCGGTATTCCATATTTTATGCCGACCCCAACTCGAGGGAGAGCTTTAATAACTTTCTTCACGGTGGCTTGGTCCGGGAAAGCGAACAGAATTGATGCTGCAAGGGGGAGAGATTTAAATAAAATTTTGATTACATTTCCCAATTCGTATTATAAATTTAATAATGCTACAAAATATGTTGATGGTTTATTTTTAATTCAGAAATCTTTAAAACATTTAATTCGGGACATAAATTGATTAAATATTTGATTGTAAAAAATATAACTTACTTCTGCTAGCAAGGAAAATTTCAATTGCAACATTTTGCAGCAGATATCGCCTGGAGAAGATTGCTCTAACTTCTGAGAAGTACCATTTTCCATGGAGATGATCACAGTATTTCAAAACCTGCAACAAAAATATTTTTTAAAATCAAGCATTTTATTATACATTTTTACCAAACAAATGAAGCCAGCATTAGAACGGAATGATAAACAAAATAAAAACCTATTCAAACATATATCTTCATTAGCAAATCTAAAACAGTGGGTATTTTTAGGAAATTCCTTCTTTACGACTTGTTTTTCTCCCTTAATCAATTATTTTAATAGATTTCCATTTATAAATATCAATAATATACCAAAACATAATATATATTTCTTGTAAATTTCAAAATAGTTGTGCGCAGGACATCAACTCCTATCATTTTTTATTAACATTCCCAAACGTATCCTGTAAATCCTGCGCGCTGTTTGGCGCAGCCGCTGCAATTCTCCAATCTAGAACATTCTCCGGTCCGATCGATGTTGCGATTTTAACTGATAGCGTTCGCGGCTCCTCCCACCAAGAACCGCGAATCGTTGCGGCCATCTTGCAAATAACGCGTAATTGCAAAAATTTCAGCAACCTGTATGCGCGTATTTAATTTAATCAACAATATCCGACTGTATTATCTGTCATAAATTGATGTAAATTAGTGTGTGATAAGTCGGTTAACCGGTGGTGGTAATTAGGTTTTATCGAGGCATTTCGTAATAAACCAGCTTTTTGAAATACATAATTGGATTTTTGCATAATTATGAATTTCTTGACATACGTGCATTTTGTTTGCGCAATTGCATATAATTATAATTAAGAAACATTCGTTGTTTCTTTAATAAGTCATGTGGTATTAATTATATTTTATAAAATAAGTAATTATCCTTTCTAATTATATAAATAAAATATACTTAATCTGAAAGGTATTTTTTTATTATTTTTATTTAAGAACTTAAAGTCAAATATCAACATGTGATTAAAAGTATTCTAACAATATTATGTCCTTTCAGAGGTGGTCAAGCTTCATGCTGCTTGTCGGAAAATTTATCAATAATTATTAATTAGCTTTTAATTGTATTGTATTGTACTGTATTGTATTGACTATTTCCCGCTGTAAGTATAAACCGATCATATCACGCCATTTTTACATTTTTGGCAAATTAGATTCAACTTGCAGCAAAGATTGCATAAGTGCAAGAAATACAGCGATAAATGCACTGGTGCTAAGCGATGCAATTAATATAAACAATTCAAATTTGAAAATTAATTAATATCTGTCATTGCCAGATTTGTAACCCCATCATTGAAAATGAAACAGATTAAATAATATTTAGTTTTGCAATAAAGTCGTAAGTTTGGAAATTTCTACTCAATACATACTTTTCAATAATTTTCAAGACAGTTATGTATTAGCATTAAAAAATCAAGTACATATAAAACAGTTAATACGTATTTACTCAAAACAAAAAAATTCAAATTTAAAATAATCTATAAAAAAATAATGCAAACATTTTTATTAATAATTTGAATTATTATTTGTTATTTACAGTATTTTAAAAGTTCATATATAAACATTGTTATTTATTATTATATATAATTGTTATAAATTGTTATTGATTCAATGTTGTTTATTCAATGATAAAAATTTGACAATGTGTAAGGGCAAATAAAATGTAAGTTTAATAGAACAAAAAAGTCTAGTCTATTATATACAATTTAAATAATAAAAGCAATATTATTTTTTATTTAATGTAAACTAAAACTTGCTAAAAATATATTTATTTTCGTTATTTTTTATAGTTTTTGTTATTTTCGTTTCTGTTTCATTTGTTTTCTCTAGGTATTTCAAATTTTCGCTATTTCGTTAGATTTTTTGTGTACTTTCGTTTATTCATCTTTTAATTATTTTTTACGTTTATTTTTTTTTAATTATAGCCAATTATTTGTCATAAAGCTCAATATATTAATTTATTTTTATTAATTTTATTTAATTATTTCTTGTATATTCATCGTTTATTTTAATTTTAATTCAATATTTTGTTTAAATTCAATTACATACTTTTTACTTTTATTTACCATATTCTATATTTCTACGTTTTATTGCAAATTTTTCTTTCATTTAGTTAATTTCATTATATTTAGTTTATCTTTTATTTATTTAATACATTTTTTGATTTTTCGTATATTTTTTAGTATATTTACGGTTTTGCGTTAAATTCACCACTTTCCTTATTTTTTTATTGTTGTGGTTTGTATATTTTTGGTTTAATTCGTTTCCTTTGTTTTTTAGTTATTGTTTTCGGTCGATTCATACAATTACGTAGATTATTTGTAATTGACTTAGTAAGTTCAATGTGAATAAATGGGTTATTAAAATTTTTATTTATTGAGAAATCAGTCTAATGTAGCCTAACTTTATACTTTCGATCGAGTATAGACTGAAGGGTATTTTGCTATATTCAAAATCTAATTTTGGCACTCATTTTGCTTTTAGTAAAAAAGAAAAATCAAAGACTTTTTAGTTCACAGAACTTTAAGAATACATGAACAATATGCATCAGTCAAGGACTTCAAGACAAAATAATCAATAGCCCTCCATCCATCCGGATTTAGAATGAAAAAAAAACAGATATATCGACTATAATTTAGCAAACTCACAATAAAGCAATAAAACAAAAATGAATGCATTCATTTTTGTTCATTTTGGTATAGCCAATATCAAGAAATGTCCATACTAATGATACTACTAAAAATTCAGATTGAATACATGTAGTTTATAAAAAATTTCCAAATTGCAGTTCGTAATGTTAAACGATATTGATTGAACTACCAAGTAGCATCGGATTTGTTTTAGAAATACCACACATCATTAATTTTGCTCAAAATCAGAATAGACTATCAATGCTCAAATTAGTGTAGTAGAGTAGTAACAAATAATATTTGATATTTTATTTTCAATAGTAATATATTAAGTGCATTAAAAATGATTGAGAATGGAGAAAAGGTTGCCCAGAAACTGCATGAATTTATTTTGATTGCAATTTGATCAACTTGACTTTGACAAACAAATTACAATTAAAATGAATGAATGAATACGGTTTCTTAAAGGCAACCATATTTTAAATGCAAACTTTTCTAGATAATTTTTATTGCACGAAATATATTTATTAGACTATTTTCCGAGCGATTAAATTTGTTATAAATCTCAGATACTGGCAGATATTAATTAATCCGATTTGTGTACAATGATGGGGTTATGCACCCGACACTGACAGGTATTAATTAATTTATTTGTCAAGTTTGATTTGTCTATTGCATTGCTTAGCGCCAGTGCACTTATCGTTGTAATTCTT
>JARJEC010149615.1:0-12504 GCA_030264575.1 Tachinus sp. AB-2021 | reverse complement strand
CTCAATTCTTAAAACGTGATTATCATCAAGTTAGAAGAAATGCTTAAACGAGATAAACAAAACCTACCACATTTAGGAAACTGTAAATATGAAATAGAAAGAGAAGAGAAGCATATTTCTATTGCGTTTATACAAACTCACGCAAGATATTACAACTTTTGAAGCTTGCCTAGGTTTTACTATGTTAACGTTGGCTAACTCTTCCAATTTTTCCTGGTAAGTATAGAAAATTGCTACATTTTCACGACACCTTTAAATTGTAAATACACACAAATGATATTCAACGGTTTTATTACCTAAAAATACCGTTGACTGGAGAAGCCATACATTTATTTATTTTGTATAAAATATTAGGAGTCAATAGCTTGGGACATTTTAAAATCATAATCTGAAACATTTGTCTACTGGTTCATAATCACCTAAAGTCATTGTGACTCAGTGTGAGTAGCTAGACAACCATACTTCTCTAAGATCAATTTTGGACAACACAACAGAATCTTTGTGCTTTAAACACTCTTGGCTAACAAACCTGGTAATTGGGATCGTATTTTGATATACATAATAACAAAAAAGCTAACTTATAACAATCGGCGAGAATGGGAGACTCAATTACTACAAATTTATTGCCAATTTTTAAACAATTTTGTAAATTCTTATCACACAAATGTCAGACATTACTAGCTATAGGAGTTTCAAAAAAAAATAACTGAATCTTGATAAAATCCTCAACGCAAAGGTTTTACCCCTAAAAATTCTTTTAGGCCATACTTTTATACAGAATACAAGGATTAGGGTTTATTAAATATTTAAAAAAAACATGCGAAGAGGATAAAATAGAGTAAATGTTAGTTATGTTTTACTTATGTTAATTGCGTTTTATTTTATTAGTGTATTTTTATGTATTTTTGTTTTTTAGTATTTTTTGGGTATAGAAAAAAATTTGGCTTAAGTTCAATAGTAAAAATACTACAGTCAAATGGTTTTCAACGCAAATTGGCATCATTTGAAAATAAAAATGAACTTCTTTCTCTAGATTTTTTTCTAGATGATGATAGAATAATGCGAGAAGGAGGACGTTTGCTGCAATCATCCATACCATATAGTGAAAAGTTTTCTATACTGCTACCCACAAGCATTTACAAATTCCTAAGAAGAGGATGTTCATAAGAAATATTTACATTGTAGTACCCAAGCTACCCAAGCAGCTATTCTATGCAAATACTGTAAATAAGATGACAGAAGAACTGTTTATAAAATAATTAAGAAGTGCATCACCTATTATAAGAACTCCTCTAACAGTAGCATTCTAAAGATGAAAAAGTTACCTAACTATTTCACCGCAATTTCTGGCATTGACCTCTAAAGATAAATTTAGATAAAAAAATTCCTGCACAAGCAAAATCATATAAATACATATGTATTTAATCTTTTTTCTATTGCAGAAATCTGTTTTTAAGTAGTCTCCAGATTTGATTTGTATGGCCACAATGGCAGTGCACATCGAAGCTTTACATCAAATGCATTTTTACTAGAGCTGAAAAGATTTATCTCAAGGAGATGATACATTATCAATATGTATTCTATCAATGGGACTGGAGCATACAACTAAATAAAATGCTAAATTAAACTGTACAAGAAGATATTGGATACTCCCTTCTAGATGGGGTGCTAGATACAAAAATAAAATGGCATTTCATACTAGCAAGATCTCTCAATTTTGGAAAGATGAGGGAGAAATCCACAATATGCGATTTTAAACTACACATCATTAATACCTCTATCGAATGATTTTAATGACATATAATTTCTATCTCTAGGTCATTTTTCATAGAATAGCAGCACCTGTCAATCCGAGTCTTATTAACTTTTCAAGCAATTTCTTATCCAGATGGTAATGTATAGAATAACTGCTACAGCACTTTTGACTTCAAACGACAAAAAAGTAGAAGACATCGTCTCCAAATGTTGAAAAACAGGTTGGTGTTTTTAAGACAATAATCAGCCAATTGAAAATGAGGACAAATTACTGTGATACACCCAGGAATAGGTGATATCAGATATCAGACCTATAAAGATGGAACAATGATTTAACAATGCAATATTGGACTTGCTTTGTTGAGCCATTGTTGCGTAACTTTTTAAGGGAACATTTTTGGTCACATATTTATAGGAATCTTTTTTAAAGTTTTGTTCCAACTTTTGGCCCAGCAATTCAGATACACCCTATATACATGGAAAAATATAAAATTTGTTGCATAATTAAAATCCAAAATATATTTTTGTTATATTCTTACTTTTAATTCAAATATCATAATGTTGGCAAACTTAATCAATCGATCCAATTCCAAAAATACTCAAGACATAAAAAATGACTTTCCTTAAATATATCAGTAATTAATATTTTTCATATGCACATAAAATACGATTCTCGTTAATTTTTATGATTTAATAAAATTAACGTTAGTGTTAGTAATCGGCCGTTTTTATAAATAATTTGTACGCACATCACTAACCTCAATCTAAAATTATGATTTATTAAAATTAATATTGACACACTTTAAAACATAAATCCAGATCATATGATTGCTTTCAATTAAATCGATGCGATATTAAATGAGCGCTTACACATTTACCAAATGACACCTCGACGTGATGTATTAAATCGTTAAGGTTTTGCGCAATGAGAGAATAATTAAATAAATAATTTAGTGGAAGCATTTATATTGATCAAGGAATCAGTGAATAATCAATTAAAACATTGTGCAATATTTGTTTTGCGTCGGTGATTAATTTCGCAACACACCGTGAATTTATATCCATTTTTGCCGCTTAATAATCACATCCAATTTATTAGAGGATATAATGTTGAGCGTATTGCGATTTATTTAGAATGAATAAAATATCGACGGACATTTATTTTAATTTAATGTCGCCTGAATAGTTCTTGATATATCGTCGCCATCCAATAGAAATCAATAATAAATGTTAACATTAAAATATTTAATTAACATTATAAAAAAATAACGATATGGAAATTAATTGGTGTAATTAATTAGGTTTTATGTTTAAGTAATAATCACTTGTAAGCTATTATAATTATATAGTCAAATTAAAACGCGCATATGAGATTAAGGTATTCGTTGTTTGGACTTTCAATTTAGAGATTCCTCTCGTAGTTGAATATTTTCTTTTAAATTAATTTGAATTGGGTAATTAAGTTAGGGAGTAATTAATTATAAAAATGAGATGGTACCATTTAACAATATTTATACTAATGGTTCATATGATTACTATCCGAATGATGGTTTTGGTAATTTGATAATTACATCATACTTACAGTGCTTATCAATCTTTACTCATCCAAAATGATCAATTAAAAGAAATAATAATTACCAAAAACAAAACAATACATCTTAAATATTTTTAAAAATACTATCCAGTTATTATACCATTTCTCAGACCACAGTGGGAGGGTGGACTTTAAAATCCTTAATACTAACTTTATTGCAGTTTCGGAAAACGCATGATTTGCATTCAACACTTTTTTCGTGACGTGATGGATAGCTCTGTAATACTGATATAGGCCTTGGTTACCATTACAATGATCTTGCAAGCAGAAAACTGTTGCATACAAATTTACGAATCTGCAATCAGAAATGGGAGTTACCTTATGATAAAAACTCACCCAGAAGGTGAGGAAAAAGCAACTTTAAAATCTTTAATAAAAACCATTTTTATATCAACACTATAAAATCAACACCAGCTAATAAATACAAATTTCAGTAAACACTGATTAAAGTAATTCGGTAAATCATTTTTTTACTGCATCGTATGCTTTTTTAATTAAGCATATTTATATTAATATTTAATGATTATTGTTTTCATTTATATTTAGTAAGCAATCAGAACAGCACAATATTACTATAAATGAAGAATTGAGTTATTTAGGTTTGTCGCGTAACTGCGCATCGAGTAATACGTTATATAACTCTGCCGTTATCTTCTCCTATTACAATTACCAAATATTACAATATATTTTCAATTTTACGACTGCAAATATAAAACATCGTTTGTTTTCAATATACATATTAAATTACTTATGTGATTTAAACATTGTGAAATTCAATAATTTATATTTGTTTTTCTATTAATTTCACACTAAGTATTATGCAAATAAAGAGGCCAATCGGTAGGACACGTTAGATTGTGAAATCACTGACTGAATTGCCACAATAACATTAAACAAATTTCTATTTTAATGTGCATCCTAAATTGAATACGTAAATTAATATTATTATTGTGTAATTTAATACGAAATCACTTGATTGGTTTTATTGTCTTTCTTTTGTGTCGTTATAGTATTTACAATTGCGTTAAATGTTTGTTGCTATTCAGGTGTAATATTTTAAGCTAAGATTTATAATTATTTGGAAACCAAATCGCACCTGCTTATTTTGCATATTTCCTAGTTTGATATAAACTTTTCATAGATATGAATAATATTGCTATTTAGTGTCTTATCATTTTTTTCTGAAATACCAAATATATGTTACAATTCAGAGTAGGAATTTGCGGACAAAAGTACTTTTAACAGCAAGTTAAGCTATTTATTAGAAACTTTAAAAATTTCAAACTATTATAATTTTAATTAATAACAGAAATATTTACGTACACATTTATATGTATTTTATCAAAATATTTTTTAAAAATTACTAAATGCGCCAAATTGAGGGCACTTAATTTGGTGTTTTTGTTATTGATAAAAAAATCTGGTTAAATTGTTCCAATCATTTTTAGAATAAATTATAGTTAGTTGACTTCTTTTTTTCTAGTATAGAACGACTTAAAATAGCAGAACCTTCAAGTTTTCTTGCAATATTGAATTTATTAGCTAGTTTTCAATATAGCTTTCTGTTACAGCTTGATAGTTATAAAATTAGAACCTTTATTAGCCAATAAATTAATTAAATCATAAGGATGGTTTTGACCCCAACTATGTGGTACTTCATTATTAGAAATAAATAAAACAAAAATTACTATGTTTCTAACCATACAATTTATACGCGAGTTTCGACTTATGAAGGTCATTATCAAGTGAAACTTGAATAATGATTTTCATTATTTTTGTGGTTAGAAACATAGTATTTTTTATTTTAAAATAGTTAAAGTGTAGGTGATAGGATGGCTACCACTATAAACTTTGGAATTGTTCAATCTCAAAAACCTTGAAACTTTTAGATAAACTTTTACTAACGTATTGATTCCAACATTTTTGTTTTATATAACGATTTTATAACTGTTTTGGTTGCAAAAAAATAATTTGGACTCAACTGCACAACGTTGATAGAAAATCCTTCCTTTATAATTGTAATCTTTTGTGCAATGCTGGTTTTCGTATCTGATATTGAATCAAGTATATATGCACCAGTGACCTGTACTTTTTTTATTGTTAATTTTTAATTTTGTTAGTCGACGCTACGATAAGCACCAGACATTTCCATTATTAGAGCAACCTAAAATTATTCAAAATTTCAATATTTGAAAGTATATGACTTTTACTAATTAAATTTTATTGCCAGAAAAGAACACAATCTCATAAATGTAAATCTGTAATTTCGAAGCTTTGTCTACATTACACCCTGCTTAACTCAAACTTCATACTTCAAGTTAATAAATAATTATAAAAGCTTGATTCTTTTTTGATGCTTTGATGGACAATCATGTATATCGTGAAATAACTCACAACCCTTGACCCAGACCTTATGACCTAAAACAAGCACCTACAACCCGTAACCCGTGGGATTACAAAATAGCGAATCACAACTTACAATCTACAACTCCAACCAACTACCCACAGCCCTTAACCAAAAACACTCTGAGACTAATGGTGAAGAGAAAAGTGCGCACAGACTAGTCAAATTATCAAAAAACGTATAAAACTAGTTTTTCCCAACCAATAAAAATTTCAAGAAAAAAGATCAATCAAATTGTAACACAGGAAGAGATAAATTACTTAAAACCCTACGAAGCCAATTATGCGCTCTAATCAGAATTAATATAAAAAACCCTCTTAATTCTGTCTTCTTTAAAATATGAAGAGGTTAAAAAATGAACATTGCTGTGTCTAAAAAGATTAATTTATAAGTTGATATATTATTACCATTAGTATATTATTAACAAGGTTCTGCCCACTGTAAAAAGTTTTTCTACAATACACTCACCGGCACAAAATTCGATCCATCAATATTGTTAATCAAAACTTTTGTTTTGATCTGCAATGCGTTCAAATGTGTTTCGTGATTTTGTTTAACGATTCTATAACATAAGTAGACGCCTAAAACAAAGTTTTTTTATTGTTTATAAGTCAGATTATTTGTTTTTGATGATAATTTGATCTACAACTTCTTTTGTGAATATCTACATGTTTACGTCTGATTGTTGTAAAACATCTAATGGTGCATTGGGATCTTGGTAATAACGCAAGACCAACAGCATGATTTTGCACAGAAAAAAAACATATTATGTTAGTGACAGTGACAAACAATATCATGAGTGACAGTGACAATATGGAGCACCAAAATGCACAGCTCCCTAAGAAAAATTTATTTCGATTTTCCATATCTACCATGCGTCCCGCGACGGCTCCCCTTTTTATGTTAAGTGTTGTTTACAATTAATTTTAACTAGTGATTTTATACTAAAATATTATTTTAAATGCATCCGATTTTGCTAGAACAATTTCTCTTAGTAAAAATGGATGGTCACAGTTCTTTTTTTGTTTAGTATTGTTTACAATCAATTTTAACTAGTGATTTCATACTAAAATATTATTTTAAGTGAATCCGATTCTGCTAGAACAATTTCTCTTAGTGAAGATGGATGGGTACAGTACTTACTACATACCTTAAGTTTTGGGTGTTTCCAGATGCAGTGTGCATAGAATGCTATAAAACGGTTTTTCAAAACATCAGAGAAATCAGTTCAAGCAGAAAACTCTTGCAAGTCTGGACAAACAAAAAATGTATTGCGCGAAACTAGTTGTAGAAGTAAGAAGTGTAACAAGTAGAAAATGAACCGTTAGGAGAAAGTTAGAAGAATCCAACTTATGTGCAAGAAGACCTGCAAATGCCTTACAATAGACTATGGAATTTTGCTTTACATATATCGCTTACAATATGGAGAAAACTATAACAAAGATTTGCATAATGCAATCCCAACACAAAGTTTTGGTGGTGGCTGGGTAATGGTGTAGTGTGGCATTCGCCTGGAAGCTTGCAATAATATTTGTGGTGGGCAATGACTGCAAACAGGTACATTAGAAAAGTTTTGGACTCGCACGTAGTGCCTTTTGCTTACTTATTGGTAAAAATATTATTTATCATTATAATGCCTGTCCTCACGTAGCCCGAATCATCAACAATTACTTAAACGAAGTTCAAATCGATACAATAAATTGGCCTGCAAGAAGTCTTGATTCAAATCCGATCAAACAAGTTTGGACAGACAAATTGAAGCTCATATTTTTGCACCTGCAAACATATGTGAGTTAAGTGCAACGCTATTGCGTAAATTGAAAAAAAATGGGAAAATTCCATTCAAAAACATGTTGCGGAAATGCGAAAAATGGATGCCGAAATTCTAGCTCGTGGAAGCAACACGCACTAGTGTTAATTTTTAATTATTATTAGATTCATTATTAGATTTTGATTATTTTGGAATTACAATTTTAGATTATTTTGGTTATTACATAAAAACAGTACCATTGGTATAATTAAATCAATTTTATTTTGCATTACTCAAAATAATAAATAGTTATCAAAATTGAAATATGCTAAACGTAGTTAGTTAAACTTATTTAAATCGCATAGATTGAATTTTGTGCCGGTGAGTGTAATATAACAATTTTGTAAGCGCAATAACATGCCATAAAGAGTATTCCCAAATTTTAGTCACTTGCAACGTATCTCACTAATATACCACTATACAACGACACACTAAACAGGAAACTGACAGAGGATATTAAACAGACAAACTGACAATCATTGTCAAGGGCAAAAGAAAACTAAAACTGGAAAGTTTGAGTATATAAATTCTCAAAATAATCTTAAGCTGGCAATAAAAATCATTAGCTTTGCTACTAACGGGCAAAAGAAATGTGAATGTAGCAAAATTTGTAATAAACAATAAAGAAGTAAACCGTAAAGACACCTCTAATATCTGGAAATAACGCTTGACAAATATTTAAACTATCAAAAACATGTCTAGATTGCAGTACTAGAGCAAAAAACAAATTGTATCAAGTATATGAGTCGCAGGAAAAATTAAACGTTGCGGAATTAATACGTAAAAGCACATGGTCTTTATACAAATGCCATAATCTTTCAAAAATACAAATAACACAATAAGGATTCGCAGAAATTACAAAACCGTTTCAAAATTAATAGAAACACTATACCGATCATACGATTAACCGAAGAGAAAATAGATAAATTATTAGGAATATTACAAAAATAGGTTGAAAAATAAAATTCACAGTGGAGAGAAACAACGGATTATGAAGAGAAATTAATCCAAAACATACTAAAATGTTACAAAAGATTACATAAATATGGCCCAATTCTTTAAAGAATATGGTTGCTTAAAGTAGTTTTATTTGATGCAATATCACAATTTTATTATATAGAGATTTGATTGTTGACAAAACTTTTATAAAAATTTTGAAATTACATTAACACCAATAACATAAGATTTTTCGTAACGTTGAAACACAGATATAATTTTTATTGTGGATACTTGCAACATTACACGACTAAAATAATGGCATACTTAACACTATAAAATTGTACATTCTTTACAAGAAAAACCTTTAAAATTCCTGTGCCGATTAAAAATTAAGTAAATACCCCGAAGGTAATTTCGTTTACCGTTGCACGTGCGCATTTGCATCGTTGGCTTGCTTTTGGGTATGCGACTAGAATTTTTTATCATTCATTGAAATATACAAAAACACCTTCGCATCAATAATATAATACAAACCGCACGACCCGTGACAATTTATTAATTCAACATACAATGTTAATTTTGTAGCCTGATCTAAATAAAATATCAAAAACAAAGCGTTTATTTTATAAGAAATAATCATAAAAATATATTTTTATAATTTATTCATTATGCATTCAAAAGATCATTATTTTTTATTATTAGTGTTATTTATGATATGAGGTGTTATAACTGAATATTGAAACCAATAGTTTAAATTATATTTTATAAATAATTGTCACCTACTACAAGATGAGTCAGCCTGGGTTTTATTAGAGATATTATAATAATAGCCTGGACCCCCTAAGGAGATTTTCAAATATATTAAAGATGTTATACGTTATGATTGTGTATATAAATTCAGTTAAATTAATATGCAATTTAAAATTAGATAAGTTTTTAGATTTTTAGGAAATTTGATTATATGCAAATTGTGCTTTTTGCTTGTTAGTTCCAATTTTGTTTGTAATAAATAAAGACAATGTTGCTACATTTGTAATAAATTCAAATTAAATATCAAATAGCAAAGGCTAGACGTTATAAATCTAAGAAGCGTATACATTCTACTGGAAATTTTATGTTTTAATGAATAATTTATTGTATACATCTGTTTTAAGTGGACATATTATTATATTTTATTGCCGTAAAGGTGCAAATAATTGACAAAAAATTGATTTTAAAATAAATATTTGAGCAATAATTTTTTTGATCATTTATCATATTGTTTATCTAATTTTTAAAATTTTAAAAAGTTATTGGTAAATGGAAATGCATGTTATTTTTAATAATAATAAAAAAAATGTTTTAATATGAAACTACATAGAAATAAAATGAAATCAATTTAAAAAAATGTAAGTGTGTTTGGACCACACAGTAAAAATAAAATTCATATTACAATTTTTATAAAAAAAAATATGCGGAAGCACCACGGGCTTTATAGACAGGTAATGCATCTGTTACTAATAAATATTATTAATTAACTTGTTCAATTCGATTTCATTATATTGATGTTGGCCCATCTCACTTCTCTCCCCCCCCCCTCTCTCTCTCTCTCTCTATCTTTCTTTCTCTTTCTCTCTCTCACTCTCTCTCTATCTATCTCTGTCTATTTCTCTCTATCTCTCTCTCTCTCTCTCGGCTCCATTTTTAAAGTCAAGAAAAGAAAATTATAAATTGGTGAGAAAAATTGAGAGGGAGAGAGAGGAAGAGAGAAAGAGAGAGAGAGAGGGAGACAAATTTGATCTTGGAAAAAATTGGCCCCAATTGACGCCCATCTATTTAAGCTAACCTAACCTAGCCTGCACCTAACCTAAGTTAACTTTTAAAATATTTACTTTGGTTCTACCAGTTTTTTCCTCTCCACAAGTTTACTATCCTTGAGAGTTGTTCAATAATTGTTTTTGGTCCACTTTACAATTGTTCTTCAATTTTGGGGCGCAAAAAAAAATAAATTGTTATCCTCAAAATTACCCAGTTTGAATAATATGTTCGTTCTAATAATAAAATGCTCTACGCAAGCAATACTTCAGCAATTGAGAAAAATTACTCAAAATTTGACTGTGAAAATTATGGCAAATAAGTCAACAGTCTTTGGCCCTCTTAAAAACACTTTTGGATGTTATTAAATAGAAATTATATCAATAATTGCAAATCTACTTTCACATGTAAATATAAAACGAAGAGTAAAGCAAATTATATATGCTAAAATTATACTGAAAAGATATAATATAAGAAGCATTGGCAGAACAAACAACAATCTAAATTTTTAATGAAAAAGGTATCACTAACATCATGTATTTCAAGTATTGTCAGACTAATGGATCAAGTAATAAAATCCAACAAAAAAAAACTCATATCAAACATCAAAAAGACTAAATTTGATAAAATGACAATCACATTATTAAGTTAAATTAGAAGAGAGTATTAGTGAAAAAAGTTTGCAAATGCAAATACATACATGGAAACAATAGACAACAAGAACAATGAGCAAATGCGATCAAATATTAGACAAACTAGAAGCATAGAAGCTTATAGAAGTATCTTGAGAATAAGCTGTATGAGCAAAACATCAAACAGAAATTTATTATGGTCATTAAGAACTTAAAAAAATAATCATAAAATGCAATACCAGTATCAAGTGACAAGGAGAAAATAATACATACTGTTTTACATAAAATTACAACACATAGTAAAATGAATATTGAAAAAATTCACATCCCCTGGTTAAATAACAGTCATTCAGCAGGCTCAAATTGAAGTAATAAAAGCAGTATCCAAAAAAATAAAAATTACTATGATAATAATCAATCTTTTTAAAGAACACGGTATAAAAATGCAAGCCTTATATTATAAAACGTAGATATTTTTAAAGCTTTAACTCCCTCATCATTTTTGATAACCTGGCTTGGGATAGGCATTGGCGGGTTTACTAATTATTTACGAATTTCTGTTTTGGGTTTCAGCAGGTTTGAAATTTATAGGATATTAGATTATGTAGTATTATATTAGAATATATAATATATATATATTATATTAATTGAATGGTGGTAGCCTTTACAGTGCGATATTGTATTTTTTATAAATAAAACAACTTTTTATATATCTTCTAAATATATACAAATATTTGTTTCTATCACCCATGATGATGGCCAGGTAATTGGTCGAATCTAGTCCGGTTTAATAAATATATTTGTAATAAGTTGTTTTATTTATATATTATATTGTTATTAGATTATGTAGTATTATAATATAAATTTCAAAAATGGCCCAATATAAAAAAATATTGTAAACTTGGAACCAGTACAATTATACTCCAAATATAAGAAAAAGACATAAATAATGCAAGATCAAATATAGGAAATATAATTGTCAAAATTATAGAATATTGGTAAACAAAAAGAAAGTATAGAAAATGTGTTTAAAATGCTTTAAAAATTATAAAAGATTACAAGACAAATTAGTTAATGAAAAATATAGATTGTCCTGAAAGTGGATGGCAGAAAACTAAACTAAATAGGAATAAACCAAATATATATGTTTTAATTTATATTATGGCAACATTACAATATAAATCTTGTTGATTGTTTCAACTAATTATTTGTTGTTTTATTTCAATCTTCCGTGGTCCATATATAACGCATCTTATGGATAGATTATTCTTAATTAACTAACCAATTAGATCGAATGATATAAATGGCAATGTGTATTACTAAATTGAAAATAATTGTTTAATCCTATAAATTTTATTAGATTGTACCAATTAACGACATGATAAACCTCCAACTGCTTTATATAAAGTACATATAAGTAAATTAATGGCACTTTATCGTAAATGAACGCTGAGTTTAACTTAATAAATCGTAATGTTTCTTTTAGATCTAGAACACGATCGTTTGGTTTTTACCGCAAATTGCATTATCTAAATTTCTCCGATAATGCACAATAAAATAAGTTTAATATTGTTAT
>JARJEC010149570.1:0-16087 GCA_030264575.1 Tachinus sp. AB-2021 | reverse complement strand
TACACGCAAAATATAAATGTTATAACTTATAAATATAATCTCTCTAACTGTGTGATCAAACGAGTTACGGAATTTAAAAACTTAGGAATTTTATTAGATAATAAGTTATTACTATTACTCTAATACTATTACTTAAGTGATTTATATTAAGTAGATTAATGTATTGCACACCAATTTAGATGCTTTCTAACCAGGTATACATAAATCAGTTGGAATTTGTTCAACGAAAATTTCTAAAAGATCTTCATTATAAAAAGACCCGACACTACCAAGAAAGAGGATATCCCTATCAGTTGTTACTAGACAAATTTAATATACAATCTGTAAGATTACTGCACAAACTCATCTAATTCATTCGCTTCATCGATTCATCCACCACAAACGCGACAGCGTATCAACTATCAACAATATCAGTATTCACATACTATCTTCTAACCTAAGAAACCCGTAAACTTTTTATTATTTCGCAAATAATACAATTCATCACAGCAATTCTCCATTACTAAAAATGTTTTGCACGTATCATCACATTCAGCACTCTGCTGATATATTAGAAATATTTTCATACCTAAAATCATCTTTGAAATTTATAATGCTAGCAACTAATAATTATTTTGTATTTTTATTTTTATTTTATATATTTTATGTTTGTTCTATTTTATTTTATTATAATCTTTAATAATTTAGGCGTATACCTTTAACATTAACTCATACTTTTGTCACTTAATGAATTTTTCCTGTAAGTGGATTTATCTCTGTTGGAAAATGTATTATTATTATTATTATTATTATTATTATTAGTATTATCTATCTTTTGGCTGTATAATAGTCTTCTGAAAAATATTAGCAAATTTGTTTGTTTATATGCTTATTGATATGAAAATGTGTCTCATCCGACATTAAAAATTGAGATTGTTATTTATTTTAGAATCGTTGTTGTATCACGTAATTTATTGGTTTAAGTTTGTCTACAATTTGAATTTTGTAAATATAAAATTTTAAATGACTGTAGAATAAACTTTATGCTTAACCATACAATCCGTTTAAAGCGACCACCGCTTGTTTGTCAACGTTAGAAAAAGCTGCAACTTTTTAAAAAGGAAAAGTTAAAAGATTGTTGTTTTTTTCAAATATGATTTCCATAAAGAATTCTTTCATTTGAAAATTTTTACAAACTTTTTGTGATTTTAAGCATGCTTGTTGTTGGCTATTAAAGATTTTGACTAGTTTGTTATTTACTTAAATAAAAAATAAGTTCAACGCTAAAGTGTTTCAAATTCATTTTGTCATATTTTCAAGACCTCAACTTTGAAATTATCAATGCGACCCAAAACTATACATATTTTGATAACAACATAGAAACTAAAAATTTAAAAACTATTTTCATGTACTTTTTTGGCAAGGATTTATTTGGATTCTTTGTTCAGAAATAATATAGTATATATATATATATATATATATATATATATATATATAAGTATATATGTTTTTTATTGTAAAAGTGCTTAGATTTTTTGCTTTATATTCAGCGTTAAACTTTCAAACATCTACATTTTTTCTAAATTTGAATGTGCCATCCTTTCTTCATCAAATATGTAGACTATTGACACGTTTATATTTATTGACATTTGCTAATTTTAGAACTATTTTTGATCATTTTTATGAAAATGTTGCAAATAGAGGGTTGCTTTAGTGTTTTCATAAGCCATCCAAAGTGTCTTCAGATACGAATAAAAAAATTTGATAAGGTTAACGGCAATCAAACAATTGGCACAATGCGCCGAAAAATGCAAACAATAAAAAAATATGAGACTTTAGTAAATAATATAAAATCACATAAAATCAATAGCATCACATAATCGAGAATCAGAATCGCCTTATCCATTACTTACCTTACACGGTAATTTCAAATCTTCGTTATTTTCCTCAGTATTATAACACTGGCTTGTGCAGAAGTAACTTAGTATCTACATTAATTTGTAAGCGTAGGCACGACAATAAATTACGGATTATATATAAACTTCACAATTTTCAGATTTCAATCAGTACTAGACCTCACACAATCAATAATATTGTCAATATTTAGGAATAATGACAGCAATATTGATTGTTTGCGGGCCATACACGCTCAATTAAAACATACACCAGAGCTAAACCTAATTTTGAAAGTTTGTTGCAAATTCAGGAATTTAAACTGGCATTATTGTTTTCTTTTACGCGCGCAACTTTCAGACAGTACATCAAAAATGTAGTAATTTTAGATGTTTCCAGGATTTATTTCTTTATCTAAAAGAATTTGTGCTTAATACTTCTTCTTTAATAGCAGTAAACACACAAATCACTTGGTCACTTGGGCGGCAAAACCTTTAATATAGCAAAGTTGCTTTATTTGCATAAAACAAATATAAAATTTTCTAGTTATTTTAATATTATGATTTTTATATTACGGTAATTTGTTTTTTTTTATATATATATAATTTTAGCTTTAAAAATATTTCAATATTAAACATGGTGTGTAGCCTATAACTAAATAAATGTTCTTAAGTTATAACAAATAACACGCAGTAGTTTGTCAAATACTTAATTAATACTTGGTGTAAAAATAGATTGAGTTATATTTTTCTTACATGAAACTTCACTAAATATTTGAGTAGCTATTCGTATTATACAAGTTAGCATTATCTTATTCAATCAATCAAGGGGAGTCACAGCGGACGGAACATTACTGGGTGTCTCACTAAGTGTTGTTTGTCGTGTTTTCCAACAACATATCGGATTTAAAATACATTTGACGCGTTACTGGATAGCGATCTTTCAGCTACCACCTCATGAGATAATTGAATTATGATCTGATATAAAATAAATACAGCCCATAAAAAAATGGGTATTTTTTATTATTGCCGTAATAACTTGACCGACTATAAATTATATCATATTGGTTTTGATCATAATTGGAACTGGAAGTTCTGTTTTATATTAAAAATCGTTAAAAATGTATTAATAAATAGTACAGATTTCTACAAATTATTAGTATAAGTATCTACAATTATTTATTATTATTATTAACAACATCAAAAATTGATTTTTTTATTTCATATTGTTTTAATATTGTATTAATACATTTTATATCCATTCTTCTGCAGTGAATGTACTAAATAATATTGTTACTATACATGGCGTTTCATGACTAGAGCCAAAAAGTGAAACGTTGTATACGTTTTTGACTATCTCATTCTGTTTCCGAGATAATGAAAAAACACACATTATTTAACAAAACTTTTTATATAGTAAAAATTAAGTAAAAAATATACTTGTAATAAAAAGAGTAACACAATACAATTGTATCCAAAATAATATTACTTTGACAAGTTTCCAAAATGACAATTATGAGCTTTGGTCCAAGCTTGACAACGCACTAAATGAGAAAGATACACTGCTTTAAAATATGTTGAGCATTAAGGTGCTATGCAGTTCTATCCACCTGCATTTTGCCCAACGTGGAATGATTGTTATCTAGCAAATCTTTCATCTAACTTTTTACTGTGTCTGTACCAGCATTTAAACAGAGTAGTAAAATTTTAATTTTCAGTAGTTGTCCATTAATAACTCCACATCATGTGTTAAGTGGAAATCTTTTGGTAACTAGCTTACCAAGAAATTTCAACCATAGTAATTAAAGTACGAGCCGTTAATATAATTATTTAGGGGTCACCTAATTAATAATCAAAAAAGAATCACCAGACCACTATTCAATCTCAAATGCATGAATTTGCGTCATATATTTAAAACTAATAATATATTTCAAACTTTACCATCTTATTTGGAATGTAAGGGTCAACTTTGTTATGTTAAATAAAATACCCTGTATATTTTATTATTTTTGAAATGTCTATATTTATTAGACTAAATCTTCAAAAGTGTTCCAAAACAAATAATAATTAGGAAAAAACATATTATGACACGAAATATTTTCATTATAAAAATAAAGCAAAAATTCATTTTAAAAAATGAAATCTGCTCATTGATGGTACATAATTTCTTCAAAATAAAAAATAATTAGGAAAGATTAATTTTAAACAATGAAATATTTTGTAAACATAGTACAAATATAATTTGTTTTAAAATTTAAAATAATATAGTCCGTACATAGAATTGCTTCAAATATCACAAACATTGCAACTATTAACAAAAGGATGTTTGAACTTGCGGAAATACCCAAACAAAGTAACCAAAATATTAAAAACAACATTACAAATTTAATTTGCTTTATTTGTTTTGCAACTGGCGCGAGAAATAAATATTTTTAGCTTTTTTAAAATTTCAAAAACAATTTACAGACAGAAAACTTTCTTTAAATTTCTTGATAGTAATTAGCACATGTAAGTAACAATTTGTACAAAAACTTCAATTGTATTGCAACATAAATGCCAATTTTATCAAAATTTGAAGCTTCAAAAGCAATTTAGATGCAGCCACAGAATAGCTAACAAAATATATAAAATTAAATTTTAGATAAAGAAATTATCAAAAGCTTCAACTATTTTCTAATCGGTGCATAAATTAAAAAAATTAATACACAAAAACAATTTAGAGGTAGAGAACCTTAGTTTTAAACCTCAGATTTGTAGACAAAATGAGTAAAAAATTAGTTAGGTATATGTTACTGCTTAAAAGATACATCTTATTAGGTTCTAAGAAAATTATAAGCAGAAAAACCTAGTACTAAACTAAAAAATAGTTGGAAAAACATTTAAAAATAATTTTGTAGGTAGTAATTTCTACAAATATATTGTAATAGGTATACATAAATTTATTTTTGACCATAATAGAAATTGCAAAGACAATTTAGAGAAGCTTAGAAATCTCAGATTGGCTAACTAAAAATTTGAGACAATAAAATTATTAACTATTTGACACCAACACAGAAAGATAAGAAAAATGGTTTTTTACTAAAAAATTTTCTTGGTAAGTAGGAAAAATCTATTGTAGTGGGTATCAAAAATACCAATTTTCGACTAATATTGACGCTATAAGTATAACTTAAAGGTACAATAATTCAATATTTTAAAGAAAGAATAGTTAGAAACACATGTAAAAGTAGTTTGCAGATCAAATTCTAAAATTATTGACTAATTTGTGCTCAAATCCTGCAATTACAAGTAATTTTGTGGCACAAAAATTTAGTAACAAGCTTGGGATCTATAGGTTTTATACGTAAGAAGCATCGTAGACCACAATTAAAAAAAAATAAGCTGATTTGAAAAACCAAAAGCAAAAGAAGCTGGCAGTAAGACTACATTTAGAAATTTTGATCAGTCTAATAAAATATTCAAAAGCTTCATTTCCTGCAAAAATATAATTTCTTTCCGATTTTGAAGCTAAAAATCAATTTAGAAGCAATAATCTTTAAAATGATTGACAAAATAGTTAAAAATAAATTATATAAAATTTACAGATATCAATTTTTCTTGGATTGGTACTCAAAAATATAAATTTTGACCAGTTTTGGAGAAACTAGATAAAAGACAAAAGACATCTATTTTTAAAAATTAACTTTGTGTCCTTTGTTTTACTTTTCATTGCTCGTAAATGCGCCCATGGCCTTCATTGCCACGCCCTCGTTACGGCACTGCCACAGTATTGAACTAATGAAGGTAGTTTGTTGATGTATGATGCAACTTTTTGATATTGAAATGGGTAAAAAATGTCTTTCTTCAAAAGTCATGTAATGCTGACTCCTGTGTCATCAAGTACATTGTCAACTATTTGTTTCTTTTTTGTTACGGTGTGCTGATTATGTAGATCTCCAGCACGACTACTTTTAATTCTAAATTCAGAAAGCCTTCAAAATGCGTAGGAAAATACTCGACAAAAAGGTTGACTTTTGTTATAAAATCTTAATTGATACTGCCGGCATTCAACTATAGCATTACCATTAGAGAATCCATAAACTAAAATAATAGTTGCACATTTTACGTTGTTAAACAGCAAATTTATCAAATTTGACTAACAGAACCAAAGAAGCAAAAAAACTATTTTGACAAATACCAAAAAATTGCATCAATGCTCATGGTAGCCATTTTGAGAACCTGTTAATAAACCTGTTATAAATAATGTTACTTTGGCAATAATTGCTTTTTTGTTACATATCTTTTTACTTTTTGCTAAATAAAAAGCTTAGCTAAATAATGTGTTTTTCGATTATCCCGAAAACGAATCAAGACAGGCAAAAAAGTTATTTTTATTTTCTGTTTGAAAATGAGTTTCATTTTTCGCCTCCAATTAAGAATCTGCATTTACTAATACTTTTTGATGTTTTAAAAAATTAGAAATCAGTTTTGCAAACATGGTATGGGGTTAATATTGTCAACTTTTAACAATCAACAAATTGTTTAATTAAAATTATTAATATTTAAATAATAGATTAATTAAAGGAATTTTATATATTGGTACCACAAAAAAAAACAAATATATTGGTAAAACATGCATACGTTTGATAATGCAACAATCAAATTTTGTGATACATTTAACAATGATTAATAATGTAAATATTTGAATTGATTTAATAATCGTGGTATTCACGAATTCGAAAAGAGGAACCAGATAATCGAAAAAGGAAAAGTACAAACAAGTGGTCGTGAGTAATGCAATTGTACCGCGAATATGTGTATGCGAAACCCCGATTCGAGGTGAACATTTTGAGTATCCTCCGGAGGAGTGTATCTGTATTTAGTGCGGCTATTTCTGGTGGCACCGTGGAGGGGTCGAACCCGGTATGGTGTGCTCCACGTAAACTGATAGCCAACCTAGTGCTCAGTCGCCCTGAGACCCGTGTGCTACAGTCGCGTTCACGGTGAGTACAACACGCACTTTTTTCTCTTCTAACAATCTTCACAAAACATACCACAAAATAATTATTTCAACAAATTACAGACATTTTAAATTTTTTTCTAAAAATAGATTTGACATCTTATAATATTGTGGTGAACACAGTGCTGAAAATTCAGAACAAATGGATTAAATAATATTGTGCAAAGGATATGCTAATATTAAGAACGTTATTTTAAATGGATTCTCGTTGATTTTGCAACAAGATCGTTTAGTTTAGCATATATTTACGAGTGGAATAAATGTGGCACGGTGTTTGGTAATTTATATTCGGTTCGACTTTTATGTAAATTTTGGCTCGCGGCCAATATACAAACTGAGTCTGTGTTTATTTCCACAATTAGGCTGGATAAAAATTAAGAATTCAATTATTATAAATTAGTTTTATATTAAATAGATATAAATATTTTTTTTATAAATTAATTATTTAATTTGAGATAATTGCTGTTATTATTTAAGGTGGTTTAGCAAAAATTATTTGAAATTCGCAGAAAATATTATTAGTCCGTATCATGCTTGTTTTTGCATAGAAATTGTTCTTAATTTTATTGCCTCCTAAAATTGTAAATGTTCATACAGCTTAATTAAGACGATTCGAGCATGCAGTACATAATTCAGTTCTAATTTGCATGATTTATGAATATTATTACTTTTTGTATATACAAAATAAATATGAATGAGCCAACGAAATTTAACAATACCTTGCCAAATAAATTTAAAACGTTTTTAATGCATTTTATTTATATTTTAAAATTTTCATTAAAGAAAATTAATTTATAACATTTTTTATTTAAATTAAATGAACTTGTTATTCATATGAACCCCAACGATAATTCCGTGTTTGGATTAAAATGTTTGGATTAATTTTCGTGATGTGGGTGTGAATAAATAAATTTCATTTAATTATTTCGGTAGATGGAATCTTTCGGTTTCGTGCGGTGTCGTGTTTACACTAAAATAATCGGCCTACTAAAAATGTGTATTTTAAGAAGTCATATGGTCCGCCTATGTTCTATATTTACGGCCACCATTCAGATTCATAAGTGGGATCTGCTTCTTCAATTTATATATTTTTATAGAATTGGGAAACATTCTTTAGATCAAACACTATGAGAAATATTGGTTTTGTATACATAAAATTTTTACTGAATAACTTATAAAACTAAAATACTTGAACATGTTTATATTGCATGGATATCGATTTCAAAAATTTGCAAATGCATAATGTACTTTTATTTTGCATCATGGTACATCAGATATTATAAAAAAAATTTGAACTTTTGGAACTTTTGAAATAAAACATTATTATACTTATATTATAGTATTTATTTTAGTAAACTAAATTTTTATAAAATAGCTCTTTTTAATAATTTTATGTTGACATAGGTCGTTAATAGCTTAGTTTGCCACATTATTATCAATTTAGAACAGCACCAAGAAACCAATGCAACAGGTTATTAAATAACTCATTTAAGGGCAAAGAATAAAATTGTTATTGTCCTGTAAATTGTGTTTGGCATCTTTTGTAGCTAACCAGCAGCGTATTACTGTTTATCCTGTATATAGTAAAAATTCAGTTAAGCTGTTGCGATTCATTCGACACATTTAATATTAATATTACATACGTTTAATATTAATATTACGTTCTTATTTTGTGGAATTTAGTTATACTCGTATATTTGCAATATCTAACCACTGATCTTAGTCAATGGAATAAAATATTCTCTACTAATGTCATCCAACTACATAATAATATAATCATTTTAATTAGAATTGAATTAGATATTTATGAAATTGTGTACTACTATTCAATCTCAATTAATTTAAAAAAAAATTTTAAATATATTTAAGTTTATTTTATTACAATAACAAATACTGCAAATATTTATTCAAATGCTAGGCAATTTATTAAGTTTAATTTGACCAAAATCAATACTACCTACTAAAAGTTGTGAAAGAGTAAATATACTACTATTTTTTTGTTCTAAATCCTGGATTTAAAAAAAAATTATTACCATTTTAACGTTTTATTTTCTATGGTATTTATCTCATTGCAATTGATATTGAAGATTTTAAGCTATACATTATTTTTGCTTAAAATTGCTCGCATCTTTAATAAAATTGTATTCTTCTACATTTTATTGGAATAGGTACAGATAGTACTAAGTGAAATTGCTGTAAAATGATCACAGTACTGGGTGTGGCTTAAGAATTTCCCTACTTCTATTAAATTGTTTTATTTCATTTGCGCAGTGATTGTCTCTTTTTCGTTGTCCGATGTTTGAAGATTTTAACTTTTAGATTACCATATACAAAAATCGTAAGTCGTCAATTTGATGAGCGCATGACCATGGAATAACGCGATTTATAGAAAGCAAGCACCCGGACAACATATTTCTTAAAACTTCCACTGTTGTATAAGATATGTAGACTGTCGCCTTATCCAGTTAAAACAAAAAATTCATCACATTAAGCCTTGCAAGGGCTGGGGCAAAAAATCTGACAACTCAATTTTTCTTTGAAAGAGTAAGGTCCGTCATCTTTATTGATAACGGATCTTTATTTTTTGAAATTTTATAACCACAAAACAAATAATTTTTTATTTAAATTTTTATCAATGAGAGAAATTTTAAATTGGCTGTGCATCGATGATGGGTTTTTTGAATGTACATATCTACTGCAAAAATTTGCTGTACGTCTGTCCACATCGTATTTTAGACTAAAATCTGTTTCAATCACAATTGTATTTCTTGATGCTGTCCCAACTTTCGTCGATGCTCACCGTATTGAAAATTTGCCGCACCTTGTGTAATCATTTATAGCATATAAATAGTGTGGTGGTGATTTGTAATATAATACTTTGACAGAGGATTTGTTAATTTGTAATTTAAAACTTAAAATCTATAAATTATATATTTTTAAAGAGCTTGACATATGTTAATAAAATTTTTGTAGTTTACAAATACTAGTCTCATTACAGTGTGTGCTTTGGAGTGCACAATAATCTTTCAACAGATAACTAATCATCCTTACATTATTTTAGTAATTGACAGGTTAAATTTTATTATATTATAAACTAGCATACATGAAAATAAATCTACCTTAAAAAATGAACAGTATACTACACTATATAGTTTTTATACCACATTGACTGCAATTTACGCATTTTTGCGAGGTTTATTAAACTTTTGTTTAAATAAATACAGACAAACAGAACAACTTCAGTAATGTTTTATCCAATTTGTTAGAACACTCGAACAAAGAATTAATTAATTATTAAGTTCTTTATGGGTATAAATTACATTAACTACTATAAAAATAAGTCTTTCTTACATTCTGCTAATGTAATTCATTGATTTATTAAATAATATTAATTTAAATAATTTGCCATTTTGTTTTATTTAATACAAAACGAAAAACGCTTATGTGTCACACAGGTAGCTAAGTATTAGTTGGCGTTTAACGGCGGGTAGGCTTACTTTCTGAACTGGAAACACAATATACTATTTTGCACCTAAAGTGAAAAAAGCTGAGTTTAGGTCCGGATGGTTATAACAAATCACATCACTCCCGTGAAATTGCCTATGAAATTGGAGTGTAATAAGTTAAACACAGGAAGTTAACGTGGTGATTTGATCTGTCCCCTTATAACTGCTTGTGTTGTTGTCCAGTTTTGCCGCAGCACGATGCTGTGGCATCCGGTAAATAAGACGATATCGCACATATCTGATGCCTCTCATAGACAGGTTGGAAGGTCAAATATACGAGCAACTAAAACTATCGCAAGTTTATATTTGAGAGTACTTGTAAATAAAATTTGAAATATAAACACTATACGAGAGTTCTCTGAAAGTGTTTACACTACGGAATTTAATTTCAGATGGAGAGTTAGGATAGTTTTACTTGCTCCTGGAAACCGGGCGTAAAGTTCTGTGCGAAGAGCTTTTTTTAAAGCGAAACCTTTTTAAAAGTAGCGGCATGAACGCACAATAGAATACCGGTATCATTTATTTTTTTTACAATTTTGATAAATAAAATTGACTTTTGTTAAAACGTATTATGCTTGTTAGCAATGTTGTCATATTTTTAACACTTGTAACTAGTAATCAATTATTCTTTTGATTCTAACTATTTAACTATTTTAGATTTGGTAATAATTTCTAGCAAAATGTATTGAATGTTTGATACCACTGCATCATTGCTTAAAATTACACTTAATTTTAAAAGTAGCTTTAATTTTGGCTGCATTGCACATTTTAGCTAACAAGTTTAAAATTTATTACGCATACCATAGTTTATAAAATCTTATTAGAAGTTAGAAAAATTGTGTTTATATACATAGAAACTAACTAATGATAAAGAAAATTGCGATTAAATTAAAATGATTTGGGCACGTTTGCACTATTGTGTCATAAATCAGCAGTTAAAGCTGAAAATTTTGTGAATCTATATTCTATATTATTTGATCAACATTCAATATTTGATGTCTGAATATGGTGTAATTCAACAATATTTATTCTGAAAATTATAAAATTATTATATGTGTGAAGTTTTAATTTTATAATTTTCAGAATGAATATTGTTGAATTCCACCATATTCAGACATCAAATACGGAATTTAATAGAAATGTTGATCAAACAATATAGTATATAGATTCACAAAATTCATCAGTTTTAACTGTTGCTTCTTTTATTTATCTAAATGGCATTTTATATAATTTATGCATGACAATTTTGCAAAGTAAATGATAAATAATTGTAAGAATAGCACACACACATTTATTGTTTACCAACTATATACCTCAATTTAATAACAATATATTTTAAAATTTAAAAAAAGTATTCAACTACTAAATGATGATATTCAAGTACATATTATGGTCTTGAGTTTCCACTATAATCAGTAATAATAACTTGTAAAAAACAATTAACACGTCTAATTTAATACGTGTTTTCAAAAAGTAATTTCTCCAAAACAATTAATAATATTGATACATATTTTATCTGAAACTCTACATTATTTATAAATTGTGTTAAAAATTCGTTTCATAATATTTATTTGTTTTACTTTTGAACCAGTTATAATATCGCTTTATTTAGACAAATGTATTTTCCAGTTTTAACTAAACCGTGTTTAGCTGTAAGGGTAGCTTTAATTTCAATATATTTTAAGCGTGCTTTAGCAAAGTGCAGTTTAATATTTATTTACATAAAAGTCAGGCACATTACTGGCGATGAGATGTTGAAAAGTTAATCACTTAAAAGATTAGTGGACATTAATATTGACTTTTCCTAAGCGAAAATAAGCAAAAAAATGTCATTGAAATGGCAATTTGCTGAAAAATAAATTACAACATTGTACATTTGTAAAGAAATTGTTGCTAAGCCTGAAACAATGTTTAATCTGTATAAAAATTTACCAATCATAGCAATGTAATTTTCCGTCTAAAGTTTGTTTAGTTTTTATTAAATAGACTATAGACTATATAAAATGCTTATAAGATAAATAATAAAGGTAAGGTAACGTCTATGAAGGGGGGCGGGCGGTAAATTTGTGAAGTTTTCTTTTTTATTCTACAATTTATCAGAAGTTACTTTGCAAAATTTTGCAATTATTGAGATTTAGGAGCCCTTTAATCCAAATTCACAAACAAAATTTGGCTTTTTACTTTAGGTTAAATATACATGCACCAAGTTCTATATAGCAGTTCATCTACTGCTTTTTAGATATGCTTGCAACTCAAAAAATTGGTTTTTTCGATTTCTGATTAATACAAAGAAAATATCGCTATTTTCATATTCTACGGAAAAATTTCTGTCGATTATGTTTTTTGGATATTTTTCCCGTAAAAATTTCGGTTTTTGTGCTCTATATTAGATTTTTGAAGTTGAATCTAAAAGATGACTTAGAAAGAAATAAAAGGTTTTTTTTTGGAGTCTTCTACTAAAATAATCTTCCAAAGTAACTTCTGATAAGTCGTAGAATGAAAATAAAAAATAAAAACAAGATTCCCGAACCTATAATTATTTGGTGATTTTAAATAAAATTAGGTATACTTCTAAAAGATAATGTGTAGTGATTGACACTATCTTGTCCTATATTCTTGTGTTAGCGGCATCACAATACATATCAAGCTCTTGCTAGAAGACGTCTCTGCTAAGTTGCGTCAACTTGCTCACACAAAAGAGTCAATAGGTAATGAAAATTGCAGTAATTCATCCTTTACATTAAACTTTTTCTGTTGCTTTTATTAATACTGTACGAGCTTTTTAAAGCGCAAAATTCTCATTTTGAATTAAATAATTTTTATAAAATACTTGAAACTATTTTTGGGTTTTTTGTTTTGGCCAACAACTAATTTAAATAATTGCACCGTCATTATTCAAACACAAATTTGATTGTAAGAGTATAGATAAAATATGTAAAAAATAAAACAGACCTAACACGGTAAGTCTTGTGTTAGTCAATACCATCGATCATGATCAAGTGAAACTGACTGACCAATGAATAATATTGCACGTTCAATCTGACATTATTCAACATCATTTTTTATACACAATTATGGAATTGATTGATAACAAACTGACCGTGTAATATTCTAATTCTTTGTGCATGTGGTGTATTTTAAGTTAGCCTACTTTTCTGTATTCTTTGCAGAAGAGGATATTTTACATTATCTGCGGGACATCAGTTAGATCTATATTTTCTATACAAGTAACTCCTGCAATATTATGTTTGCTCTTCCCTACAACGAATATCATGTCCAGATCCGAATACCTTAAATATATCTGTTTATTTATCGAGAAATATCACATAGTGTTCATTTCAGCCAAAATTGCAGCATGGACAATTTCATTACTTTGTGTATAGATAAAATCTCTGGTAGGTATTTAAACATCTTCGAATACTATACCTTCCAGTAGATCTGCATCTGTAACTTTAATTGATGTGTCCAAAAATATTGATGAAGCCATAACCAGCTGATTATACAATATTTCTACTATATCAATGACTTGAGGGGGAGGCAATTCATCGCCTGAGGCTTTTAATAGAGAATCAACTCTCATGTTAAGCGTTTGCAATAATTTTAATCCATCAGATTTAAGAGCTGGCAGTACAATGGAAAAATCTTGTTTGACTTCAACCATTTTAACGTCCACCGAAATTTTGATTGTGATGTGTTACAAGTGTTGAAGAACTTTTCTATATATCTATTAAAATACATTATGCTCAGAATTTACTCACACGTTTTCATGAGCTTTCAGTGATAAAGTTTGAAAGTGTTGTAATTTTAACAATCTAATTAACTAATAAGTTACCCTGTGTTGTGAATGATGATTTATTGATTTAACCTGTGGTAGTAACAACTATTGAGAACTCTAGTATCCCATTTTAAGCTTTAAGATTAAAAAAAAATGAATTTTAAAATTTAATTCGTTGTAAACTTTTGCCGGAAGAAAAAAATAAAAATAGTTATTGCAATTGTTCAATATTTGCAAAAATATACATATACATTTTTTATTTCATTGTTGAAGCTGATATTTGTTCATAAACTTCATTATAACTTCAATAAAACACATATGTATAAGGTTACAAAATTATATTTAATTATACTACAATAATTTCACCATTAGTGTTATTATGCAGTTGTATACAATTTGACAATTTTTTAGATAAAAACGGAGTTTTTTCCTGATATTAGATGACTTTTTTTGTATTTTACTGTTGGGTGCAATTTTGAATTACATGTTTGCATAAATCTATAAATAGATAACTATTATAGTTTGTTTTTATTTTAATAGTTGATTTTACAAAAACCACCTTGCCTACTTCTATTTAGATGCTATATGAGCTTCAATTGTGCTGCATAAGGAATTATTATTTAATGTATATCTAGTTCTAGATTTCTTATAGTGTATTAATCTAGGGAGCAAGATCATAAAAACTAAAATGGTGAAATTATAATGAAATTCATAATATTTAGTCCTTGATAATTAAATTTATAAACCAGTGCAAATAAATAACAAAGTGTGTTTCATATCCAAATAAGGCTTTGCTCCTATACTATTCAGCCTTGCTTTTGACATCGATTCCATAACATCGGCACGCTATATGCACTTTATAATTTTCATTTTCATCGATTTAATAATAATAAAACCATGTCGTCGGTTTATATTTTAACGAATTAATTTGGCCGCGTTCAAACAACAGATGGTGGTGCAGACTTGACCCGGAGGATTGGCGATTGCATCGGCTCATATGACGGATTGAAGGTTCACGTGCGACGCGACACTTACATAACGAAACCCGATCTAATTTAATTCCGTCCTTATACGGTATACGACGTTAATTTTATAATTGCATGACCGAATCCGCCGTCGACACTACGGATAAGACGATGAAATTAATCGTAACACTTTTGCTGATTTTATAATTGTTTTATAACTCTGATTGCAATCTCTCGCCTCTTATTTTATCGTTTTATTAATTGAAATATTTAAACGAACAACGGAATTCATGTCTTGGTGAGTTTGTTAGTTACTATTGCAAATCTTTCAAATAAGTAAAATTTAAATTTACATAATATTACAATAAAACGACAATACATGTATGTGAGACCTATGTTACTCATTTTAGAATAGTATATTAATTATAACATATTATACAGAAGACACAATTAGTTTTTTAAGAATTTTCACTTTTTATTTAAATTGTGGTTTTGGAATGAAACATGACAAACATTAAGACTAACAAAATATCTTAGATTTTTTAGGGAAGTTAACTTGAAGATTAAACTTATATAATTGATTATAACTAAAAATCTTAACTAAACATTATTTTAACTACCCTCTAAATAATCTACTAACGTGGACGTTAAAGATGCAAACTATTGATAATTTCAAACATACGCTAATGTTCTCTTTCTTAAATTTTTTGCGTAAATTTGCTCTGATCTCTGACATGGTGTCTCTTTCTCTTGACATTTGTGCTCATTATTATCTTTATATTTAATGTCTATAGTTACGCACTTCTTTTCGACTCCCAACATCTCATATAAGATTTCACTTTTTTTCAAAAACAAAATAGAGAATTAAATAACTTACATGATACTTAATACATTTTAATTCCTTTTAAAATATAAAAGAATGAACATAAATGTTGACTAATTAAATATATATATATATATATTTAATTAGT